>JAQFZP010001146.1:0-21915 GCA_034695745.1 Geophilus truncorum | reverse complement strand
TTTTTTTCCTTATTTGACCTAAGAATTGGTAGGTGTCCCTACCAAATTTGGTGGAATTTGGACTTCAAATAACTGAGCCTATAGGTGTTGACAATGCATCCGCATGAGACTTTGTGTTCCAAGCATTCCGGTTGTCCACTTCCGGGGAATCTAAAAGGGACTGGTCGAATGTTTTTCCAAATCGGGGTATAGAATTGCATTTGACCAGTCCCTTCCAAATTTGGTGGCAATCAACCCGCAAATAACCGAGCCTATCGATGTACACACGCACACACACATACACATACACATACACACACACATACAGACAACACGCGCAACTGAGAAATATATATTAGATTTATAGTTTGTAGGTACTGTTTTTACAAATTCCTGTAAAATATCATAACTGTGTAAAACGATAATTTATGGGTTCTTACAGAGCGCCATTGAATGCACTAGGCCAATTCTTATACCGTACTTTACATTACTATGGACAATTTTCTGTAGAAAAATAGCTTCCAATTTGATAGAAATTTTTCAGTAGGGCAACTCTGTCAACTCACAAAATTGAAGACAGCATGTACTTCTGATTATAATTGATTTATTTAGCCATTTATATGTGTATAAAAATCAAGTGGGTAAAAAATGAGAAGGTTAATCATGCACTGATGCATTTCATCTTTGGCATTAGGAATGGCCATCTTGTTTTGCCTTGAAGTAAAATGGGAGTCACAAAAAATAAAACTTTTTAAAATCTGCATAAGTCAATTGAACGTACGCTTTTAGCTTTGACTGCACCTATTGACTTTCTCTGAAAAGGAAGAATCAAATCATGCTGTCGGCTTTTGAATTTCAACTGTAGGGAAGACCGATAAATGCAAGTCCAAACTCGCATTTGTGCGGTTTCCCCAGGCAAACAAGACGCCGCAAAACGCACTTGATAATTTATCATCTACTTACTTTGCATGGAATATATGAGCACATGGCAGCGCCTCGAGAGGAGCTGGAGTATCGCCGTACTCCTGGCGACAAACACCACAAACACGATCCAAATCCGTAGCCAAAGTCATAGCCAATCTCTCTTCCTGGTGTCTGTTGATTTCGTCTCCCAAACTCCCATAGATCTCCTCCAAGCGTACATGGCAGTAGTACATGAACAACTGCAAAGAACAAGAACGGTTCATGCTCCGGAATAATTAATCAGCTTCAAATCGCATTTAGGGTAAAAATTCAAAGGCCTTAAAGGCATTCTGTCAAAATGCCCAAATTTTTCTTGGGTTTTTTATCGTATAAAATGCATTAATCACGTATTTTAAAGCCACGAGGCACGAAATTTTTAATTTTCTCACAGACCGAATTTTGGTTGAATGTTTATTTATTTTACAATCGATAGATCGAAATTACCATATATATTAATTTACCTTATTACCCAACGCCGTACTTATTTCCAAGGCTTTGTTATTGATTTCAAGAGCCTGAAAGAAAGAAAAAAAGATGAAAGAAAACGTGCGTTATGTTGGCTGCCCCTTTGAATGCAATATACCCTACCTTGCAATCACAAACACCTGTCTGTCTCTTCATCGCTGTCATTGTTTTGGCCATTCCCATGAGCACTTGCGCTTGACCAAGTTTATCGTCCATTTCTTTGAGCAAGGAAAAAGCCATTTCATACTGCGAGTGCGCTCTCTATAGTAAGATTTAAGTTGATTAAGGTATATATAGAACGATTTTCTTTCTTTATTTGTCGGGGAGAAAAGTGAATTGATCAGGGAAAGGTAATAAAAATAAATGGGTTGTATAGGATTTGTGGCGAAATAAAGTTGCAAATCATAGCGAGAATAAAGTAAAAAATAAAATATTAGGGAAAAAAGCCTAAGTGTGCAATGTATGAGATGCAATAACTCAGAGCGAGGCGGGTGAAAAATCAAATGTTTATTAATGGCTGCTTAAACAGACCTGGAAATAAGGAGACACTAAAAACTGGCTGCATTCAAAAAGTCGTTTTAAACGTATGCGGGGACATTCTAAACTGACTTGTAAGAAATCCCACATAAAATTTTTAGATTAAACTTGGATAAATGCTTTTCCCGTGTTTAAAATGAAGTTTTTGAATGAAATTGAAAAGTGGGATGAGGGGGAATGGGATCTTGTTTGTTTAAAATAAAAAATATTTCAAAGTAATCGCGAACTTGGACTTCTAAAAATTTCATTCGGATTGGTTAAATCATGGGAAATGGGAATATCTCGTCATCCACACACGAAAATTTAAAAATCTTATGTACATTTCGATTCATTTCAGTGAGAGGAATTGAAACCTACACGCACTTTCGAATTTCCACAGTTGGATGACTGAGAAGTGAGAAGTGAGAACTTCGCACACAAAAAAAAAAAAAAAAAAAGATTTTCAGAAGTGCGAATTAATTTCTATTAAAGAACCATTTTATATGTGAACGAATGTTGCTGACATTCGCACTTCGTGTCGTGGTCAGCATTAGGGAACTTGTCAAATCTTTTTTACTGTTTTTTATCTCGCTAAAAGTATCAACATACGACTTTCTCGCCTTCCACATGTCAAAAATGTAAAAAAAAAACTCAAGATGCTTTTCGATTCGTCTCGCGAATTGAAATGCATAACCAACTCCTGACTTTCGATGTCTGGCGGACCGTGAAATCTTAATCAACAGTTACACGTTTCGCCACACTAGAAAAAAGTTATTTACACCGAAATTCTCGAAAATCTTCGTTGACGGCTTAAAAATGTAGAAAAATCCAATAATATCCAAAACCCCGAAAAATGACATAAATTTATTCGAATCTAATTTGCTATTTTCGAGAATTGAAATGTTTGGCTTGATGTATCAATCTGAACTGGAAACCCACCCAAAGAACCGAGACCGAGTCGAGATTCCTTGAGGGATCGAGTCAAGGTCGATAATCAAGCGGAGCGGACGAGTCAGAAGTCAGAAGTCAGATAGGTGTCGTATACTTACCGTAGTCGCGAAACACACTAATTCACTCGAACGAATCGCTTACCTCCAGTTCGTTCTTGTTACGGTAGATATCCCCCAACGCAAGGAGACACCGAGCTTGAGACGGGCGATCGTTGATTTGTAACGACATGTGAAGTGCTTCCTAAAACACGAAACGAAAAAAAGAAGAAGTAAAATAACAATTAAAATCGAAATTGGCACGAGACGCATCTACGCTTTTATTTACTTTCACGCTTCAACTTTAACCGAGGATGGGATCGATGAGAAAAAGGAGTTATTGCCTCGAAAAAAGAGAGGGGGTCAGTCAAGTTAAGAAGCTGAACTCGTTGCTATTTCAAACGAGACAAAAATCTCGACGGAGTTTTTCATTTCCCTCTCGAGACGTCTCCCTTTCGTAAAGAAAAGCCAGATTGATCACGTGTCCCTTTTAACCGTGACAATCAGTTGTCGTCGCGGGCATCAAACCGACAATGGAGTACGGTTCAACTGTCAAACTAATCCGTGTTGTGTGAAGTGGAAGTTGAAGCAAAATGATTTGCATTTGCAGAAGCGGTGGCACAATGCGGGAGCTAAGTTTGTGCCGAGTGCCGAATGGATAGAATCAAAATTTCAATTATTTATCTCTAATTCGAACGTGTTTCCACTTTGATTGAGTCACTGTTATCACTCAAGTTTTGTGTTTTTTATTTTTTTATTTTGCTGCAAATGGAAACCAATGGTTGCAATTTGAAGAACATGCGGAAGTAATAACCATCACAACTTTAAGAGATGCTGCGAATTGAATTTGCAGCATATCACTTTCTTTTTGGTTTCTTGGGTATTAAAGATTTAGGAGTTGGGTGTGTGTATATTTCTTGCCTTTAGTTATTTATTTATTTACTGATTTATTTATTTTTTTCCTTGGAGCGTTTAATTTAAGGAAGTATTGGAGTGAGATTGATAATTTTTTTTAAAAAAAAGAAAAACATCAGAAAGGAATTATTTAAATTTGATTTTTTTACATTTGTTTCACTAGTGTTCAAAATTCAAATGGATTCATCAAATGTGAATACAAATGAGGGCTTTCCACGTGTAATAGTCCCAAATTGCAGAAAAAAAAATGCTTTTTAAGCACTTTTATTTTTCTTATTTGTTTAAAGCTGTGAAATAATTACAGAGTTTGCAGCAGTGTGCTTTACCAATGTAAAAAATTCCAATAAAGCTTTAAGTGCTCTGAAAACTCATAATTTTAAAGCTTCTAGCCACTTACACTAGAATTACAAGTGGCACGGGCAGAACAGTTGTTCGTTTTTCAATTCACCGAACAAAGTAACGGTCACGATTGACTGTGTCTTTTATCCTCTTTTTGCATTGTATTCAAATATGGAGACGGAAAGTATGATTAAAATGTTGTTTACTGGGCAAAAAAATCCTTTTCTCACTCGCAAGTATCATTTTCACGCACTTGACACTTTTTTTTGTTTACCTACAAACAAACTTGCTACTTGCCACCAACATTGTGGCGTAGAGTGGTTGTTAATTTAGATTTATAACTCTTACTAGACCCGGTTTTAAAGCGTGCAACTCCAATACCTATTGTGGATCATTACATTATTGTCAGTTTGAAGAGAAAAAGACATTCTCATGCCCTGTCACATGTCATCGTACGTTATTACATCTTGAAGGTATATATTTTCATTTTGTGCTTATGTTAAAAATTCCATCCACTCAACGAAACCCTGAGAAGCATTTTGTTAAGCCTGAAAGGTGTTGTAAGTCATCTGAAGATGCGCACATCAATTTCCTTGGTAGTCCGAGGCGGCGAAGATCAAAAAAGTTCATTTTGGATAACAAAAGGATAAAGATGAGGAGGAGCAAAAGCGAGGGGAAAGTAAATTTCCAAATTGACTTGTCGCGTGCAATTATTACTTGAAAACAGTGCTGTAAATAATGGGAATGACTGCCGAGAAAATGGCAGAAGTAATTGAACATTTATCAGCCGAATATTGAGTTGAACCTGACAAACCCTCTTTGCTCTCATCTGCATTTTGCAATATAACCCTAAATTCTCCCTCTCCCCCCCCATCTCTCTCTCATCCTCCATTTTGTGTCTGCGGCAGCCATGATGGAAATCAATAGACGGAGCAAGCCATTTTTTGATAGTGGGGTACAGGACCTGGGTTTGTCAGTAAATAAAATTAAAGATGGTGTTTCAAAGATGATCAATTAGGCTTAACATTTGAAACTGGCGTATCATGCGGCAGGGGAGATTAACTTAAGATGCGCTCTGCAAATCGGAGCGCCCTTGTTAAAGCTGAGCGGTTCACTCTCGTGGCATGTGGGGTTATGGTTTCAAATGGCAAGGGACTTTAAATTACACTATTTTAAAGTAAAAAACGAGATCTGGTTGACTTTGTGGTTTTGTTTTGTGTGCATGTCTTGTTTTCCATTACGACTAGAATTTAGAGCTTGTTGATTTTGACCAGACGACGAGACCAGACTTATCCCTCGAGTGCTTACATCTTGGGATTGAATAAAAGTGATGTTAAAAAAAGTGTACACTAGCTGTGAGGGTATACATATTTTCTGTTTACAAAGAAAACAAGAGATTTCCATTTGCGGTTGATCGTACTGCAAAAGCCTGGTACTCGCAAGTGTTTGCTGCGAGTTATAAAGAAAATAATGTCCTTTCGAGGAAAACCCGGTTCTTGTAGGGAATACGGAAACCTCGTGCCAAAATTTCTGTGAAAAGAATTCGGTGTTTTATTGAACCGGTTATTCCATGTGGAAATTCAACGGATAAAATAAGGGAATGGATTAAAGAAAGTGTTGTCCCCACAATTACATTGACAATGGATTTATGGAACAGCTTTTGCTCGAGTCCGCACCTCGACATCAACATATTTGAAAGTTTCAAATGTTGTGTAAAATAAAAAAAAAACATTGGGTGGAAAGTTCGATATTTATTTTTTAAACATGTACAAATCTAAATCTAAGTTGACGTTTAAACACTTCTGACAACCATTTTACGAGAAAATTAAAGTGTTAGACGTCAATTTTATTTGATTTTATATATGTGCAATTACTTTCCAAATTCACCGAATTTCATTACGGAATGACATTTAAATTAAGTCACGTGGTTTGCCGTTTCGGTTTTTCAATAATCGAGCATCTTTTACCCCGAAAACATTACTAAAAGCTTGAAATGCGTTTCGAGTCTAGGTTTTACCGACTTCTGAGAAACCCGTGGTAGCATTATTGGGAAACCGTTCAATATTACACTTTAATCTGTTATTTTTGTTTACGTTGTAATAACAACTCTTTAATGATTTACTGATGTATTAAATTAAAGTCTACTATTATGCAAATGTGGACACTGCGTGCGAGCCTCAATGGTGCATTCTCATGCAAGGTTTTACGAGATTTTCGGCCATTGTTGACAATGGTAGCAAAACGAGGGGCGGAGGAGATAAATGGAAACAGCCTATTATTTTCCGTGATGGTGTTTGTTTGCATTCTTGGTGTATTATTAGACCCATTTTTGCTCTAAAGTTGACGTGATAAATTGGGTTGAAGATTGAGTCAATCTGAGAGATAAAGTTACAGGTTCAAGATTGCAGGATAATTTTATTCCCCAACGGTTTCTGCCGTGATATCATAGAAAAATTCAATTCGAAACAACCGACAAATTATGTGTGTGTGTGTTAATATCAATTGGAATTTATGTACGTTGTTAACTCAAAAAGAAAAATAAATAAATAATGATTTTCTAAAAGGAAAAAAGAAGAAGAAAAAAAAAAGAAGAAGAAAAAAAAAAAAAAACTAAAGCACACAAGATCAAGTAAAGACGAAGTCATTTGGCGGTCGGTTTAAAAAATTCATGCTTCAAACTCAACAAATTGGTTTCTTCTTGAGTTATTAGAGTTTATTTCACAAAATATTTTACCAGGCTAGATTGTGGTAAATAACGGTTAAAGCTTCAATTTTCAGCGAAGCGCTCCACCACCAAGAGTTAAAATTTGGTACTGAACAACAAATTTCTTTACTAATAGAATAATACTTATACACGGTGATCAGAATTTCGTTGTTCTCTATATTAGTTGTAGAGATAAAGCCAAAACAGTCGAATTCTGCCTTATCATGTATATTGAAGGCTAATTTCAATACCAGGTGACAGAGATAAAGTCAAATAGTTTCTACTTTTATTTATTCTTTGTATTAAGTTAGTGTAATATGACTAAATGAAACTGCATTATCTGTAACTTTGTTGTGGTATGCCACTTTCCAGTTCACTTGTCGATTCTACACCATAGCCTAGGTCAGACATAGGATTAGTGTGCAATTGGAATGTGTGATGTGTTTACTGCTGACTGATTGAAATAAACTGATTTAATCATTATTGCCAGCAGTTGGCGTGTACTTGCAACTTGTAGCAAGTTACAATGGGATTTCCGGTTTAGAGTTTTCAGTGCACCTAAACGTGCTTTAAATGATGCCTTCAAAAAAACCAAGCTTCTAATTCCTAATCTTACCGGTAGTAACACATTAGACAGGTCCAAATTGCATTGCCATATATCAAGATCTAGCAGAAATTGATTGGTAATCACGACCCTTTGTACAAGTTTCGTAGCAATTACATTTGATCAAACAAAAGTGGACAGTTGAGGCCATTTTTGTGATCCTCTTTCCTCTCTTGCTGATTAATTTGATTTAGCCGAAAAATGTCAAGCATTGACATTTTTTCTAATTTTTAATTCTGTGGGTTGAAAACTGATTTATCGAGTATCGAATTTGAGCGCTAGACCGCGAAGCACCAAGATCAATCAACGCAGCATTGGAACAAATTAATTTGAGGCAATAAATTCAAATAACAGTTGTAATTGATTTACCTGACAGCAATCGGCTGCTTCGGCCAACCGTCCAAGTTTCCTGAGTGGGGTGACCAAATGTACGAGAGCTAAGCGTACATATTTACAACTCAAACTTTTGGAAATTTCGTGAGCACGGCTGTGGAATCGCAAACTCTTTTCATAGTCTTTGAGAAATGCAAACACTTGTCCAAGTCCGATCAGTGCCAGCACTTGCAACGGACCATCGGTCAACTGGCCCGCGAGTCGCAAGGCGGCGTCGTAGTACTCGACGGCTTTCGCGAAGTTCGCCAGACCCAAGTAGGCAGCACCGAGGACCAAATGAGCGTGTCCCTCCAAACGAGGATCGTGATCTTGATCTCGAAGAGCGTGGTGACAATAGTCCAAGGTTCGACCAAAATCGCCCTGCTTCTCCGCACCGCGGGCTAAATTGAGATACGCCTGTGCTCTCATGCTCGGTGAATCAAGTCGTGTGGCTAGATCCAGTTGTGTAAGAGCACAAGCTACCAATTCGCCGTATCTGAAACGAATTGCGAAAACAAACGATTAATCAACATACCATGAAAGCTATTTTTGCAAAGGAGTAATTTTCGTGTTGACATTTTATGCAACTGTTGAGTAGTTTGGACTGTAATTACGAATTTGGTAAATAAATTGCACATTCACTGAAAAACCTTAAACCCTATTTTGCAGTAATTTTGTATGTTTTATAGTCTACATACAGTATATATAAAAATAAAGCAATCAATTTACATCTAAGAGACATAAACCACCGAAATTAGAAGGTTTTGTGTCTGGCCGAAAACTTGCTAATATAACCGCGCAACTATTGCAGTACTTATTTGCTTAAAAATTTGCTCAATATTTACTGAGAAGCAATTACAGTAAACTACCGGTAATACCAAGTGTAAGTGTAGTAAGTGTACACAAAGTCATTGTCAAGTGTCAATGTTGACACAGCACAGCAAATTTTGACTGCGATCCTACAATTGAACCTGACTAGCATTAAAGTCGAGGAGCACGGTTCTAAATAAGCGTAGTAACAGTGGTAACGCAGTTATTGTCCACTGACTTGTAAGAGATGATGGGGAGATGAAATTTATTGAGTGGTGTGGCTAGTGTATTAGAAAAGTAAATAATCCAGACAGTTTTGAGAAGAATCACACATTTCAAGTCGCCTAGGCTTCAAAATATTGACCAGGGCTTGGCTTGTGGTGATTCTGCCATCTTTGTGTCCAGTGAAGGACATGCCTGGAATATTTTTTATTCTAATAACAGGTCACCTCTAGTCTTCTAAATGGAATTTTCGTTTTTGCTGCAAAAAGCATGTCAACTGTGCTTTTT
The DNA here is from genome assembly GCA_034695745.1 of Geophilus truncorum. Classification (NCBI taxonomy): domain Eukaryota; kingdom Metazoa; phylum Arthropoda; class Chilopoda; order Geophilomorpha; family Geophilidae; genus Geophilus; species Geophilus truncorum. The sequence goes on along the minus strand of JAQFZP010001146.1, from coordinate 12,752 downwards.
TCAATGAAACTTTACAATACTTGTAGGGGGAAAAAAAACAAAAAAAAAAACCTTATAAGCAAAAAATTAATTAAATCTCAAACACAGGATTATGAAGGTTTGGCAGACACAGATATAGGTTTTTTTCTCCCCTCCTAAATGCAGTGATGCTTAAAGTCAAAAGACAATTGTAGCAACTTTTATTGTTTCTTTGATAGAGAGCATTAACCTAACCTTTAGTGTTACCATGATTTAAATTTGTAACTGTAAAGCTGTTAATGTTGGTGAAGTGGAAGAATTGTCAATAACAGCTGCATTTATTTCTGGGGTCCTTCCTTTACATTATACAACAATTACCCTATGAAACCTTGCATAAAACCACTTTTCTAATTACCACTATTTATTTACATCACTGGTGGTTTTTAGCTTCATTAATACACAAAATTAAGCTCGAGTTCAGTTCATTAATCATTTCCTACACCAATTGATCTTGGCCTCATTAACATATTAGTTTTGATTTTTACATGACTGTTAAGTGAATGATGAACGTTATTTATTCTCTGGTTGTCAATTTTTTTTGATGTTATGTATTTTAGTTTCGATTTGTTTGCTCGAAATTTATTACATTTTCTCGCGCCTCTTGCCACGAATGATGAGTTTCATTCCCAATGCTCAAACTTGAAAATGCGATGAAAGGTTGTAAAAATGCAAAGCGTCAGGAACATGTCATTGCATAACTAACAAGTTTGAGCACAAGTAAGTTTTGAATAACAATATGTTTTGGCAGTTCAATTTATTTACAGTCGTAATAAATACAATTTCTAGTTAACCCTTTAAAAAAATGCAAATTAAATTACTATAAATAAGCAAAAAAAAACTGGAAAATCTTATTAAGTTTTCGCACCACACTGCACATAAATCGAAATAATTTTCTTATCAGATCGCGCTTAAGTGCTTTACCAAGTCAACCAACTGCTAGTTACGCCAAACGTTCCTCCCTAACTTCCGGTTTCCGGTGGCAATCGCATATCAATATCTTTAGAACGGAAGATTATGCCGTCAAACGTATTACCCCTGCCACCTTTTGCAATTTAATGCTAAAAATAAAATGCTTAATGGCACAGCACTTTTTGAAATTGCCATGGGAAACTTAAATGGTTTGAACATTGAAGTACGGGCTCACGTTACATAACACAACCCCTGCTTTGCTTTGCTTTGCTTTGCTTTGCTTTGCATGGCTACATATGGGTGCAGAGGTCGTTTTTAATCAGTTTCTATATTTCATGTTGTGCAGACATGCCTCAGTATTCGCAGTGACGTACAGTATGTAAATATCGGAAATGTTGTCTAGTTTATTTGATGTATGGTACCGGTACACGAGATCAATTTAAAATCAATAGAATTCAACACGATTTTAAACAGATGTCTTCACAAAGCGCTGATTGTATAGGGTTTTCAAATGTTTGATGGGTATTTAGTGGTGATGAGCGGTAAATGCGGTTTTTTTTTGTGTGTGTGTTTGCTTTTGTTTTCGAGTTTTTAGGATTCGAAGAATGTAAAAACGTAAAAAATTAATTAAATAGGGTTATTTATTGCTGTTTTTGAGGCAGCAGCTTGTTGGGTGAGTGTACAGTTTTAATTAACATTTTGCGAATTTTTTTTTCCACTATACTTTTCTTGTATTTTTATCTTTTGCACACAGCAGCTGAAAATTGTCTTTAAAAGCCTAGCTAGTTTTAGATTTTTCACGTTTCAAGCCTAGATTGAAGTAATACAGGAAGTGATTTAGCTCAAACGCTGTTTTCAGCCAGCCGTTCGGTGCTTTACTTTCACGATGGCAACCCTCTTTGAAAAACACCAACAATTGCACGTAACACAATGAAAAAGCCTCTCTTAGTACGTACCCTGTATTGTTACATGTTTTAAACTTGTAATTTGCATGGAGCAAACAACGTAATCTAAAATCTTATAGCTGCTAATTTATTTATTTAGCCACTACCTGATTGAGCCAAATCTCTCATCTAAAGTTGTCTGTTTAAGTATTTACTGCACTTGTATCTTGGGTTGCCGTTTCCGCCTGTGCAATTCGAAGCACTTTATAAACAACCACAAATTGACAACCCTCTTTAGGCATTCGCGATCTTCATGTTTGTGAATTTATAGACCAGGGGTTACACTGTCCACTTTAAGGTTGCACATCAGTGCAGCTTACACAGTGCACCCCACCGCCAGCTTTGGCCGCGCGGAGGAAAATTAATCAGGAAAATGGAAAAGAGATTTGTTGCAAACGAAACTAAAACTAGTTTCTACTTGTTTTGCTGGGAAAACAAAATGGAAGATTATGCAGATTAGCCAATTTCAGCAGGCGTAAAGTATAGGAGATCCGAGCGAAGCCAAAATGGCGGCCAGACACCACGTTACACTTCCACTTTCCTTGGGTAAACCACTCCTCGTTACTCCCACGCCCGATACCAATCGGGAAAACCGAAACGAATCAATAAAATAAACTAAACAAACCAACACAAAAACAAAATGGCGGGAATAAATCTAACTAAATGAAAAACCAATCGCCATATTGAACCAACACACAACATTTTTTTTTTTTTTTTTTTTTGAGGGTTGGAAAAAAAATTTCCCGTTGTTGGGGAGGAAAGGGGTGATAAAGCTCATCCATAATGCAGACTTAACTTACCTCCCACAATCGGAATGTGCATCGCATAAATATCCGAGCGCGATAAAACGATCGGATGTATCTGTGAGCAGACGGAGAGCTCTCCGCCAACATCGACTCGCGTTGTCGGGTCTCTGGTTCCGATACAACCGTAGTCCATGCTCCATGTGATGTCGGCCTAACCGCTGGCCCATGGCGGGACCAGGACCCGCCCCCAACGGGGGCATAGTCTTGGTTCCCTCCCCCCGGTTCGCTTTAGCCCCGCACTTGACCGGGAGAAGCGACCGTGCTTGTTGCCGACCGACTGATGCTGAGATGCCGATGCTGATCTTCCTTGTTGCTTCTCTTCTTCGGATCGATAAATTCGTGCGAGGAGGTTGCTCGTGTATGACGTCATGCTGATGACGTTCATGCGCGATGTTGTAACGGTGGGCTTCGAAGAATGGAAGAGGAGAATTAAAAGTGTTGTTTTTTTCGGGGGTGGAGTGGTGGAATAAGAGGAATTATGAAATAAATGTGGGTGTGAAATTAATCAAGTTGTGTGATGCCGATTTTTAATCGATTTACCGTACGTGTGGTTTTGGCATTTGTTAAATTTGAGCTTCAGATTTTAAGTTGAACAGGATGACGAATTGAAACAATATTGATACAATGCAGAATAAATGTTTTTCAGGCAAATTGAACATTTGTTTAAGGTATTTAATTTACGTGGCGTTTAATTGAGAAATAATCAACATGTTATTAAATGTTAAAATATTATTTCAATTTTTATTATGCAGTTCATCTAAAAATTCTATCATTCAATACAAACACTAGAATGCTTTTTTCACATTTTCGGGAATTGTGTTCAATTATCTTAATTTTTTCCATCGTCAAATTAAACATTGTTTAAATTCTTAAACTGGTTCAATTAAAATTAAAAACATAAATATTAAATTTAAGCTTAAAAAAATAATAAAAACTGGTTATTGTTTAAAATTTCTTATTTCAAAAACAATTATGTGGCAAGTTGATTCAAGACTATGATTAAATGATTGATAACAGTTTACTTCAATTGTTGTTGTATTAATACGTGTTCCTTTTTTTTTTTTCTTTTCTCTTTCCTTTTTCTTTTCTTTTCTTTTTTTTTTTGGTTTGGAAGGCAAGTAAGACGTCCAGTATTGATTTTAGATGCTGATCTAAGTTTCTTTTACGGTTCATATAGTGTTGGTGAGTTGACTCCGCTCTCAAATTTAAGGATGACAATCGCATAAAATGTTTTTCACCGCCAGTAAGTCACAATATGGTTACAATATAGATGCAGCGAGGCGTTTAAACTAGTCTGTAAATATTTCTTCAAGATAAACCAACCGTTAAATTTAATACAAAAATCTAACACCTTAAATTAAATCAGACAAAGCAAAACTTAAGATTCGGAAATGAGATTTTCAGATTATACGGCGTGAGATTTTATTAAAACAAATTCCCCGACTCGTCGTGTAAATCGATAAGATTTTTCTCTATAATCGATTATTTTAAGCGGACAAGCATTTCCGATTGAGGCATGCCAATATATTTATTATAATTTTATTTCTAAATTGAAAAAGTTGACGTCACATTGCTGAAATATCGAGGGATGTTTACTTGCTCGTGTAGAGAAATATTAAAATTATTGGAACATTTATTGCTATTTTGCTTTCCATTTTATTTTTTATTTATTTAGCTGTTGACTTTGTTTTTTTCCTTCTCTTCTTTCTTTTAAATATGGCTGAGGCTGTATTCGAGAAAATTCAATACAATTTGTGTGTGTATTTATAGCCGAGGTTGATATTTCAACTTGAATTATATAGATAGGTTCATCTGATGTTGTCGTCATGGATACGGTATATCCTGTTGAAGATGACAAAGTACATATAAAGTATTTTTCTTTTTTCACATCTGACATACTAAATTGAATTGTTGGGAAAATGTTGATTATTGAAATCTCCCCAGAGAGTTTTTTTTTATTTGCTTTTCTTGAAGAGGATTGTTGATTTTCTTTCAAATTATTGTACATATTTGATGTGCTTGTTTTTTGTGGCTTTATTTTTGTGAAAAGTCAGATTTGTTGAATTTTCCTACTGATTTATTAAACTATCAATTAATAATTATCATAATTTATTTATTACTTTAAATACTTTATTACATTATACATAACAAATAATTGCTGTACTTTTGATATGACTTATTATTCTGGCAATGAAATAAATATAAACACAGTTTCAAAAATATTTCAGCATGATCTGATTTTCCCATTACCCATTACTCAAATGAGGTAGGCTTTAGGGTTGCTTTTGATGAATGAACTGAGGTAAGAAAGATCTAAGGGTGTTGAAAAGTAAGTCATCCCCTTACAAGAGACATCCCTCTTTTACCCCTAGTGACCTTTTCAAGTAGCACTTAGGGTGTTGAATTGCACTTCTGGTAAAAAGACACAAATAAGTGTTTAAAATACCGTTAGGAACATTTAGATCCGATTTTATAACTAACTTAACTTAACTTAACTTAATTTTCGTCTAAAAAAAATAACCGATTACGGTGATATAATTTCATAAGTTGAAAAAAAGGAAATTATAAATAACATTTCTCAAATATTACACCTAAAATTGTGACCTGAACTGGTCATCCGAGAAATAAATAGGTCTAAAAATGTTGTTTTTAATCTCGAGGAACTCTTCATCTCTCAACCAACTCCACTGGAAGCCACTAAAGTGCCATGGGTTAGTGCAGAATGACGTCTTCCGGTCCATTGGTTACCTCGGCCGGTGGGGAAATCCTTTCCACAATGAGAGAGAGGCAGTCCAAACTGGACGTTGTGCTCATTGTTGTATCTGGAAATCCTAAATGAATAGAAAAATAAATAAATACAGAAAATAAATAAAGGAAGTACAGATGTCGAATGACATTTTTCTGGTTTGTTTGTCACGCAGTGATGTGGTACCTTGAGACAGAGGCGAAAAGTGGCACTCGTGAAGCACAGTGTGTTGCAGTCTTGAGTTTGCTACACTTGACGTTGCCTGGAATGAAAATAATGTCGAGAGTTTTAAAGAGCGCCTCTCTAATGTCAAATTAATGCATGGAGTGGGGAAATTGATGTTCGTATAAGTGATATTCTAAGTTCTTTTTATTTCATTTTCTGGGGTGTTGGAAGAGTAACTTGAAATGTTTAATAAGTCATTTGTCGTTTCGTTGCGTTGCATCACGGGAAATAAGCAGTCAAATTTGCTGCAAAGTTCTCCAACGGTCTGGAAAAAAAAACGTTTTCTAAATATTTTTTTCTCCCTCAGATTCAAAGGAAAGTTTGCAAGTTTGTGCCGTTTGCCCGACTCAGACGTAAACACTTTCAACTCAAATTGCTCGGTCATTCGAAAACCGAAAATCGAAATTGAAATTTGCCAAACTGAGATTAAAAGATAGTAAAGAGAAATTGGTTTATTTGCGATGATGTACGGTACCTACTGTAAACATCTAAGCGACTCGAGAAAAGATGGCATAATTAAAAACAATGCCATTTCTTACTCGATTCTAGATTTTCTTATCATCATTATCAACATGAACAGCATCGAAATTCTGCGTGAAAACCCTTTACCACGATCAATTTAGGAGTGTACGAACTCCACGTACGAGCATATCTCAAATCTAGATACGAATATGACAGAGCTGCGACGCTTTACGGTGTGCTGATATGAGCGAGTAGGTAACTGATTAAGACGACATAACCGTTTCTCAGGTATGAAAAGTAGGCTTTTAATCTAAGATTTACATACAGTATGTTTGATTAAAGTTTTCGCTAGACTTGGAGAACTTAGTGCTAAAGTGGGGAGTATTGAGCAACTCATCTATCTAGCCTCAACAATTTCCCTAGATTTTCAAAAGGCATTAAAGTTTCATGGTAAAAATGGCTATACATTTCACTGTGGGTTGGAAAACGGAAAATAAAATGTTTACAAAAACGCTTTAAATCCCCATAGATGTTTACTTTCTTTTTCAGGATGTCATATGTTGGCTTTTATTGATTTGTTTTCCTTTCAATTTATAATTTATCATTGTACAGCACGATGTTTATTTTCTAGATAGAAAATATTAAACACGCGGTGGTATTTACAGTAATTCGTGGTTTGCAAGATCAAGAAAAGCAGGGGATTCCTAAATTTAGAATGTAAACCGTTCCCGGTTTATAGAAGGTGCACAAATCTGCTTGAAACTGCATCAGATCAGAGCATTTAACTCCGTGATTTTCGTGCATTAACAATTAGCTTTTTGAAGCTAAATCACGTGTTAGGAATTTCTATTGATTTCATTTCCGTCCAACCCTCGTTTACCAACCTATAAAGTTTCTTCAATGAAAAATCCATGCACTTACATTCAATCCGCACTCGGATGCACATCCTCGACTCCCGTGCAGCAACTCTTCGAGGTTTTCTATGTACTCGATTGCACTTCTGAGGATCTCCACTTTGGCCATCCTCTGGTTAGGATTTGTGCACGTCCTTCGTTTTAGAAGCTCGAACGCTTCATTGACCTTCTTCAATCGCCTCCTTTCTCTCAAGGTAGCAGCTTTTCGTCGATCAAACGAGCCCCCGGATCTTTTTTTGCATGCTTTACATGCCCATAAGAGACAGGTGGGAGGCGATAGCACGTGCGGGACATGGTCTGTGGTCAACTGGTCGGCAAAGTCATCTTCGTCCTCCTCGTAGATATCCGATGAGCTGCTCACTTGGTTGTCGAATCTGCAGCTGTTCCGCATCTTCTAACGTCTGCTGTGCAGTCTGGATTTCGGTTGCGAGTGTCATGTGACCGCGGGCACCGCCCCGAGACGGGTCAGCCACTGGTGTTAATTTTGGGTGGGAGCTTAACGTGGAGTCTCGAATGGAACACACCCTACGGAGGTTTGGCATCGTTTTGACTGAATCTGGTGTTGATAATTGTCACCAGACGGTAGCTGAGATCTTTAAATTTAAACGACAGTTGAATTTTTTTTTCATGTGTGATGGGCAATGAAGAGGCAAAACAAAACAAAGACCAGTAGTTGTAGAAATTGTGACCTTATTTAGGCATCTCCTTGTCTTTATTGCTGAAGAACTTTTTATTAACTTTGCTTTGTAGAAGGAGAGGAGAGTGAAATTCTTGCTTGCAGGATGAATAAGATTAAGTAGTTTAGGTATAAAGAAGTTTTCAAGTGAAGAGAGAATGAATTCGTATTAGATTTGTTAAGTAAAAGGAAATGTGAATAATGAGGTCCTTGTTCTCAAGTAATCATCTGTTCAGGCAATGTATTAACTTGTACCTTCCAGATGAATTGGAAAATTTACTTGTAATTTTCGAAGAATAGGGGGCTTTTCGTGAAGTTGCAAATGCAAAAACTTTTTGAAATGCTAAAGGTATTGAATTTTATCCTTTAGTGGTAAAAGGTGTAGTTTAAAACGGTATGACAGAGTTTTGAAGTTGGGCTACACTGCTTAACTTCAGTGATTAAGGGTGAAACTATTTTCAGTGACAGTATGGGATGGGCTTAGAATAATCAAGGGTGTTTACAAATATTAAATAAATTAGCAAATATAAAAAGCAGAAATATTTGAATTGTACATTTTCACTTTTTTTTTTCTTTTTTTTTTTTTTAATTTAGAACTTTTGTTTTCTATTGCATTGCTATTGCATTTGAAGCATTACAAAATGTTTTAAACATTCAATAATGTATAAATTATTATTATTTAAAAAAAAATTATTATAAGAAACTAAAATGGTAGAATAATTTTGAAAACTTTATATATCAAGTTAGGACAGTACAGTTTCGAGAACAGCCATACTATGCTGAAAGCACCGGTTCTCGTTCGATCACCGAAGTTAAACAGCATTGGGCCTGGTTAGTACTTGTATGGTTGACCGCCTGGGAATCTCAGGTGCTGTTCTACTTTTTACTTTTTTCAAAATAAAACCTTATATTATCATAAAATTTTTATTTCATAAATGCATAACGAAATTTCCACAATTTCCACACGTAGAATATTTTCTACGCATTTTATAACATTATTTCTAAAACACCACTCAACATAAAGACGTAACAGTAAATAAAAACGTTATCTACCCTAAGGAATTGATGTTTACCTTTAATGTTCGAGGAGCAAAGCATTTCTTTTATGCTTTGTTTTGTTATTGTGTCACCCAATGTGGAATTTCCACCCGAGGCCAATAATTTGAATCGAGTTTTCTCATAAATAAAAAAACAACATTCTTTTTAAAATGATCAAGCGTAAAAGAAACATCGTGACAATGACCTCTTCACTTTCACCTTGACTATCCATCGGTGAACACCGGTAACTCCGGTTACTCACTTCTGTACTGCTGGCCTCATCCAAGGATCGTTGCATAATCATGTGTATCACTAAACAAATACATTTCGTCTTTCTGTTTCTGTTTCTTCTTTTCATCTTTCCATTGGCAAGTGGCCATGGCAAGGTTCTCATGCCGCCTGGAAGAGGATCTCTGTGGAGATTCGGACATACAACACCAGTCAATTGGGATGATGATGGGAATTTTTGCGGTGGATATTCAGTGAGTATGATTTAATTAATTATTATCTTGCAAATGTGAAAGTGAGGCGTGATGGTGTTCAAGAGGTCGTGAGAGACTTGTTAGTGGTAAATGTGTCGTACAAATGTTCAGTTTATTTGGTATTGTTTCAATGCTCTTTTAACTTTATTTACAAAGTAAAAGATGTGGCGTAAAAATATATGAAAATATAAAACTAATTAAATAACTAGTTAAAATAATTAATTTTTATATACGAATTGTCTATCTATGGTTTCGAAGCATTTTTTTTACATTTTTAAAGTGCCGTCAAGTAAAGCTAAATCAATCTAAATAATTTGTGGATATTATGAGAGATAAATGTCAGTAATTTGACAATTTCTTAGGAAATATTTAAAAGTGTCGTGATGTGTTTAATGATAAATGTGTTTTTTAAGTTGATTTAATCGTTAAAGTTGCGTGGTTAAAATTCGCAATTCTTTCAGCTATGACGCTCTAAGCAAAACAAGTCTTTCAAACAAAGCAAAAATTTTAAAAACCACATTGGTTTTGTCTACTCCTTTTCGTGGAAAAAGAAAATGGAACTGAAAAGAAAACAAGGCGCCTTTAAATTATAGATCTGTCAGAATAAAATAAAAGTCAGTCAATGACCTTCCTTTAAAGATGAAACAGAAATGTCCTTGAATTGATGCTGATGAGCAGAAATGATTATTATTATTTTTTTTAAATTTCTGCATTTTATGTTTCTTTTAATTTACATTCAGTCGTTAACTTTGTGTAACAATCTACGCAATTTTCACGATATAAAATTCCTATTATTTTTTTTTCTTTTAACCTGAAAGGCTTTATGGCTTCTAAATGAGGGAAAATGTGGAGTTTGTGGCGATTCTTACAATGGACCACGTGATCACGAAGTCGGGGGCAAGTTCTACAGCGGTGTAATTGGCGCCACCTATCAACAAGGACAGACAATAGACATTCTGATCCAAATCACGGCCAATCACAGAGGATTCTTCCAGTTTAGTCTGTGTCCGAATGCCGATAATAAAACAGAAATAACTCAGGTTTACTCAATTTACCTGCTTAATTAAACAATAACGAATTAATTAGATGCTCATTTAATATTTATTAAACAGGAATGCTTGGATGACCATATTCTCGAGGTAGAGGGTCACGGGAGCAAATATCACATCTCGAGCACAGATCACACATTAGAAATAGAACTGAAAGTCAAACTTCCGAGTGATATCCATTGCGACCACTGTGTGATGCAATGGCATTGGAGAACAAGTAAGATGCTAACATTCGCAAAATAAGTTTAAAGTAAAATAAAAAAAAATTAAAATTTCTAGGTAACTTCTGGGGCATGTGCGATAACGAGACAGGTGCACTTGGTTGTGGACCTCAAGAGATATACAGGAACTGTGCTGATGTTACCATTAAGCCAAAGACATATGCAGATGAGCCGTTTGATAACTCCTTGAACGATGCCATGTTGAATTACGTGAAGCAACCGTGGTTTGAAGCGATTCAAGTTTTCCGAAAACAAAATTATCGTGCACCTGCTGCCGATCATAAATATCCTGTCACTTATTTATACGGTTATCCAGTAGGATTAAATTGGCAATTCAGATCAATTTCGCCCTGATTTTGCGCTTTATTTCTCTTTAATTTTTTTTTTCGAAATTACTTTGTTTGTGTAAATGGGTGCGAAATAAAGCTTGTATGCATTTTAACGGTTTAGTTGTTTCAGTTTAAGCTGAGAAATAAATATAATGATATGCTAATCGGATGTAATAATATGCTGCAACATCTGCTAAATGTTTTCTCACATTTTTAGATAATTTTTTTTTTCAACGACAAAGGGATTTTTTTGTGAGAATGTAAGTAAAAGTTTGAGATTAGATAAAGTTTTAAACTTTCAAACAGGTAGCTACCGTAATCGCACTTTGTTTAGTTTTAAGTGTTAAAAAATACAACGGTAAATAAATTTATTTAACCCTTTGTGACTTGAGAGCAATTGAACTCATGACATCTGTGGAACAACTTTTCAATTTAAATTACAGTAGAACCCGCGAGTAACGTACTCGGTTATAACGTTAACCCTGTTATAACGTTACTTTTTTATTTTCCGGGCTGAAACCTTCTATTAGCTATATAAAAAATATAACGTAACGTTTTTGAGGTCACCAGAGCTAATTTTACCCTTTTATAACGGAAATTTGCAAATAAAATATCGATTTTAAAACTTTTATTGCAATTAATTAATAATTACAACAGACAGCATCCAAAACATCCCAAAGATGTGTGTAGCTAATACTGTACGCTATTGTAGCGGGAAAAAAAATACTATATCCGAGAATCTGCTTATAACGTATAAATTACGTCATATGCGGGTATTCCTCGGGGTATTCGCTTATAACGTAAAAAGTAGGTTATACAGTCAACGCCCTCAAATCCGGACTTACTAATCACCGGCCAGCTCTCATTTTCAGCCAAAAGTCTCGGACCCAAACCCTTTCAATGTCCCCTTACACTAAAAACTTCCTCTTGCCCGGCCAGCTCTCAATAGAAAAAACTTCCTAAAATCCGGGCAAACAGTTATTTTCCGTGTTATCTCTCGCCTAACGGCGGGCGCCATTTTCAAAATTGCTGATATGACGTCATTCTCATTCTATCTTTTCGTTTACTCTTACTTGTTTATAGATGGCGCAGGTTGAAAAACAAGACATGCACAGTCTTGTTTTGCAACCTGTGCCATCTATAAACAATGAACAATGATGATCTACATCATTGTCTATAAAGGAGTAAACGAGAAGCTAGAATGACGTCATATCAACAATTGTGAAAATGGCGCCCGCCGTAATGACATGGAAGTGACACGAAAAACGCTTCTTTTATCACACAGACATGATAAAATCAAGTGAAATAAGATCGAGGATAAGGTAAGCTAAATATACAGCTATAAGGTAAGCTAAATATACAGCTATAAGGTAAGCTAAATATACAGCTATATTTTTATAAAAACTCTCATAACCGGCCATTACTGACCAAGGACTGAATGGCCAGATTTAACAGTCGCTCTCAAGCCCTGCCGCTCTCATATCCGGCCACTTTTTCTGAGTCCCGCGTATGTCCGGATTTGAGGGCTTTGACTGTATATAACCTACTTTTTAATTTACAACTTTTAGTCTTTTACATCCATATATGGATGTAAAAGTTTCGTTACATGAGGGTATCCCGCTTATAACGTGACAATTACGTTATAAGCAAGTAGTCGGATGTAGCGCGAACCCGGTTATAACGTCACTTTTAAGCCGGTTTCTAGAGAAAGCGGGTTCCACTGTATTAAAACTATTGAATCGTTTATTTAAAGCCCACGAGGAATTGCAAGGCGTCATAAATTTAAGCTTATGACAAATACAAAAAAAAATTTGAAGCAAAAAAATAAACACCATCCCTACCGGGATTCGAACCCGGGGCCTCTGGATTAGAAGTCCAGCGCGCTATCCACTGCGCTATAGGGACTAGACATTTCTTAACTCTTAATAGTTAC
>JAQFZP010001145.1:0-21926 GCA_034695745.1 Geophilus truncorum | reverse complement strand
ATGCCACATTCTTTTTCATGCATCATCAAGATTTAGTGATGAACCATTTCTTAATACGTAAACGGCGGAAAGCTATGTTCAAACATATTCCTGAACAAGCAAACTTGTTGACGATGCAAATGTTTTTTTGCTTGTCACAAGTGATAGTAATGCCACATTCTTTTTCACGCATCTTCAAGTTTTTGTAATGAACCGTTTCTTTATCAGAATTATCACACTTAGATACTAAAAAAAAAAAAAATAATATTTTATAAATCTAATTAAAAAAATTATGTTATTTACTTAAAAAATATTTTATATAATAATACAATTGGTATAAAATGCGCAAATTGCAATTTTTCTAAGAAAATGTATAAATTTGTGAAAACGTTATACAAAAGATGTGCAAAAAAAGTTTTATATTACAAATTTACATATCAAAATGTACATGCAACGTGTTATGCATTTAAAAAAATCAGCTGGAAATTGCGAATTTTGTTTGATATGTTTAGGTGTGCTTGTGATCAGATGTTTACTCTTATCTTTATTACTCTTATTAGTCAAATTTACTTTACAAACTGGCAGTAAAATCATCATTGGCTTCTCACTGATCATTTATAACTGTTATAACAGTTATTAAGTAGGAATTGTCACCAAATTTCTTTTTCTTAAAATCTTCGTTCACTCTATTTAAAATTGTGAAACCGATTACATCACCAGTCACTACCACATTTCACCTTTTTTTTATTTTCATTTCATCTATATCTATGGCAAAGTATTCTTGCTGCCTTTGTCGATTTTTCTGCTTCATGTCTTCACGTAACTGGTGAAAAGATTTTCACTAAACCCATGCTTGCGATCGTAAAGACCTGAATACCTATGTAATGTACGAACTGACGGCAAATCAAACAATCCAGAGTTTTCTAGTGTCTTGTATGCAGATGAAGACTTGTTTTTCAAATACAGACAAAATGTAATAAGTAATGCAGCTAATTTCAGTTCAGCGACTTCAGTTGTTCTTGTATGAATGAACTTTGCACTGATCCCTCGGGAAATGCATTTTCTCTGTTTGATAAAAGCTTTTTAATAGCTTCACTACTCTTTTTCTGGTACAGGTATAGTCTAATGTTTTCTTTAATGTTAGCTGTGAGGTCCTTGATAAAGAAAACCTGTGCCCAAATGAAATGCATTTTATTCTATATCGCATCGCGCATGCGTCAAATTGCTTATCGAAAATTTGTTTATTCTCGTCAATTTAACTCAATTGACAGACAAAAGTAGAGTGGTTGGAAAGGAAAGTGGTGCCAGAGTGGTTGTTGCTAATAAATACGAAGGAAAGTGCATTTGTTAAGATCAACAAAGATGTGATTTTAAATGTAGTTATTGCAAAATTGAAGAATACTTAATTCGATAAATAGTTGTATTTTGTTCTTTAGTAAGGAATCGATTCTTTCTCAAACGTATAACACATTCTGAATCTTGTAAAGTTATTTCCTTAAAATAATTTACAGCACGCAAATTATTTGAAGCATATTTTTCTAACATTTTACTCCAAAACAAACTGAATAAATTGAGGTTTATTGTTTTTCAATTTCATGCGTCCCTTTAATCAGTTTTAAAATCTGACCATTGTTATTTTCTAATAAGAAAGTTGAGTGAGCTCAGAGTGGCTCTCACCTACGGACAATTTCAGCCAAATGAGTAAGCTGATGCACATTCTAGGTACAAACGCTATTATTGTACAATTTTTGAACATTTTCAACAAAAGGTTTAAGACATTCTTCACCGAAAACAATGTAATCATTTGAAATTCTATATTGCAACAAAGTGTAAATTGCAAAACTAATCATAAAAAGTGGTCTAAATATTTTCGCTGCAAAAAACCATCTAACACATGTAAACAATAAAATAGCAACTATGAGTGCCATTCAGTAGCTTCCCAAAATTTACGAAATTTAATTGAACGAGGAACTCTTTTAATGAAGTTTTCCCAGTTAGCCTTTTCTACTGGGAAAGGGCTTTCTTTAGTCTTGGAGTAGCACAAAAATTTGTTGATTTCTGTGACCTTTATGAAGCAATACTTTTGTAACAAGGTGTTTTCATAAAAAGTAAAGTAACGAGTTTAGAGAAAGGGCTTTCTTTAGTCTTGGAGTAGCACAAAAATTTGTTGATTTCTGTGACCTTTATGAAGCAATACTTTTGTTACAAGGTGTTTTCGTAAAAAGTAAAGTTACGAGTTTAGAGAAAGGGCAAAGAATTTATTCGATAGATACACTACATCAGTTATTTAATGTCTTCTCCTTGCTGTAATTGTGTCTCGTGGCTTGGGGTCTTCGCTGCTGCTTGGTTTGCGGTTGGATGGTGGTTAGCGTCTTTCTTTCTCTAAATGGTTAGACCTACTTTGTTGGCCAGTTGCTGGTTGTTTAGTGGTGCGTGGCGTTCGAAGTTTGCGATGGCTGTTGTAGCAGCGCTCAAAGTCCGCTGTGGCTATTGTGAAGTCCTACCCCGCGCCAGAAGGGCGAGAGAGCAGGAGTTTGATACCTCTTGTTCCCGAAGGTATCGCACTGCCTTTTCAAAGGCAGCACGAAAGTGCAAAGAGCTTGGAACCAATTTGTCGTTTTAGAGCAAGGAGTTTCCGTGAGTTTGGGCTTTTATGTCTCATGGCGCCTTCTATAGACTTATCATTGGTTGGTTTCATTAACGATGTTACTTTTTGGGCGGTCCTGTGGGTCAGTCACCTGTTTCTAAGAACTGGTGACTCACCGATAGCAAAGGAACAGGTACGTTTATTGAAATCCCCAACAAAAAGGATTAACTCTGGAGGATTCATCCTGGTGGATTTGGACCTGGTAGGCCCAATATAGGGCAGTCGTAAGCAGTCAAAATTCGAAAATGCGTTGTTTGGTTTTGCAGCGTATATCACGGCACGAATTAAGATTGGCTGATTCATTTTCTGGGATGAAATCTAAAACGCTTCAATCAAGTCAAACTTGAGTGAAAATGAAACAGGGAAAATACTTGTTAAACGAAACAATGAGAAATTATTTGCCCAATTTTTTCGAAATATTATTTAAACAGAATTGCATGAGACATTTTTGGAAATTTAGCAGCTCGACTTTCAAAAAATATTGTAAACATTTCACGAGTTACGCTTTCAAAATCGAGTGCCATTTCTTTTCTTTATTTCGAAATGTCACACTTTGGTTGAATTAGTAGAGGTTTTCGTTGCAAACATACTGTACGCATCAATAACTGAATGAAAAATGTTTTGTTTGGTTTTTTATTAAACTTAATTTTTTTGGCTATATTTTAAGTCTTATCACGTGGCATTGTTGTAATAATGGTTCGGTCATTCGCTATGCGGCACATTATTGAGAGTTTTCTTTCTGAATGAAATTATTTCTCACAATTAGTAGAGGTCTGGCTCTACTCTAAGAAGGTTCTTCTTGTTTTCTCTCTTGATGTTAGGCTGTTGGTTGTTTTGATTTCACACTTTATATTTGCTTTAGATTTGTTTATTAAAAAAGAACACTTACATTTGAACTGGAAGTTGCAGCTGGTTGTTGTTGCGTCTTATGGACATGCGGTTATATCGGAAATAACTAACTCTGGAGGTATGCGCAAGTGCTCTATTATTCAAACGTACCAGTATATATACATGCGGTGGGTGACGTCATGCTTACGGACACTACAGTTGTAAGACCAACTCATGTTGAATAGGCTGAATATAGCAAATTCACTTGAGCGCAGTGATTTAACTGAATATTCACTAGATGGCATAGTGAGTAATTTAAGTCTGCACTTCCCACTTACTCTTCACAAGTCAAATTATTCTCCAACTTCTAATTTTGGAAAACTATCTAAGATTGTTGTCTTCACTTCATCCCACTCATCACACTTATGGAAAGCTGTTTTCTTTAGCCCTAAACCAGCTGCTTCTAATTCTTCTCTTTCATTTGGACTTGGTTTGCTGTTTTTGGTATGAATCGGCCAGACAAAGAAAGTTATGAGTCCATGTTCTTTCATATGGCTTTTGTGGAAAATTTCTTAATTTTACTCCCAAACAAATTTCTATATTCTAGCAGTGGTGTCGATAAGTTGTGCTCTAAAAAAAGACAATTTTATCCTTAGTACCAAAGGCATTACTTTGGTAGCTCACTGACTACTGTTTGTGAATAATGAGAAAAGACTTGTTACAAAAATCACCACCAAATAACACTGGTAAAATTCTTTTAAAATGTTGTTAAAAGCTTATCTAATCTGTTTGTTTTACATTTTGTATCCTAATTTGTCATGTTTCTGGTCTGTTTTAATAATAATAATGAAACTTATAATAAATAACTAAATAACTGTTGGTCTAGGGATTTTTAAATAAGAACAATAATTGTGGATAAAAGGATGGCTGAGATTACGGTTGTAGTTTACAGCATGAGAACGTTTATTCAAGTGAGTGGTTGGGTGATACATTGATCAGGAAGTAGACGAGGGGGTCGTCAGATGATGAGGATTAGCGCGTCATCAGCATATGATGACACTACCCCTAAATCACCTTTAGACTAACAAATATATGTAATAAAGAAAAGCTAACATACTCCCTCATTTTTGAAGTTTCTAAGGGAGCAAATAAAATAAAATCCTAATAAACACAAAGAAACCCAAAAATAAATTTCTAAGTTGGTGGCAAAAAATTAGATTATTTTAAGCCAATTTGATCCAAACACCTTTTAAACTTAAGAGGAGTGAGTGCTTCTGTGAGAAAGTCAGCCCACATCTCGTCAGTCGGTGCATAAATCAAAGTAATTAATTTTAGATTTTAAGTGCTAATGGACAAAGGCAATGTGACGTACAATATGTCTAGAATTATGATTAGGTTGCCCATTTTTAAGAAGTTGTATTGCGCTCTGATTATTGCAATAAATTGAACTAGGCATCACAGAAAAATTCATTTTTAATTCGAGACTAGTTTCACGTAACCAGATGAGTTAACGCACGGATTTGTGCTATGTCGTGATTTCGGCATCACAGGTCGATAAGGCGACGTTGGTTTGTCTTTTAGATTTCCACAAAATGGAGTTTGGCCCCAAAAGGAAAATATAACCAATAGTGGATTTTTTTCTTGGATTTGTCGTGCCTCCAGTTTGCATCAACGCAAATGGTGAGAGGAAGGTCAGTGGGAATAAAAGTTAGCGAAAAATCAATTGTGCCTTTTAAATAACGGACAAGGCGTTTAAAGCCCATGTGTGAATGTCTCTTGGCTCATGGGTAAAATGAGATAAGGCACTTATCGCAAACGCGAGTTTTAAGCATAATATACGTTCAACTCCCTAAAATCTCCTGAAATTGTTTAATGTCACTTTTGGGCGAATTTTCGCAATTTTCAAGAGTCTTGTTAATCAAGACTCTTGAAAATTGCGAAAAATTTAATATGGAAAATTGTCACTCTCTAAAAAATCCCATGATGGGATTTTTTAGAGAGTGACAATTTTCCATATTAAATTTTTTCAGGACATTTTGGATTGAGTTCTTTTGGCTCACAGCTAGTTTGCCATTTGCGTATATTTTGTACGTTAAAACGTACTTTAGTGGATTGTTGCCTCTTTCAAGCAACATTGTTGTCATGTGTCGGGTGGATTGTATGCAGAACAAAAATCCTTGCAAAAATAATTTTCTTGGATTTAATAGTAAAGACACGCCATTTTTTTTCAAACTCAATAAATACTTTTCAGATTTATCAAGTGTAGACATCCAAAATCGCTTTGAATGTTGAGAAAGTGGTCGTTTAAATCCTTTCCCGAATGGATTTCGCACATTTAAAAGATCAAACAGCTGATCAATAACTCGAATAAACTCAACAGTTGCCTCTGCATTTTGAAAATTTGGATGACCCGATTGACATAAAAATTTAATTGCATCTGCCACACCACTGCTGAATAACTGGCAAGCTAAACCAACTTTCATTTTACTGCATTTGAAGTCAATGTGAAAGCGTGATACACGATTTGCAAATTTAAAGCCCTCTTTCTCCTGTAGAACAAACAGGTTCATGAAGTACAGCCATTTCACAGTTCCTGTATCACTCTCAAAGAATTCTTGATCTTCTAATGCATTTCTTGCCAGCTTCATCATATGACAAGGATCCAAAAAAATTGATATATCTGTGTCTACATCTGTGTGTTTAAATGTGCTTTTTTCCACTATTCCATTTTTAATAATGCATCCTAATTGTTTTGTTGTTGAAACGTTTGTTGCAGCACCGTCAAATGTTAAAGCACACACAGTAATTCCAATTTCAAATAATTTGCTAATGCACATATTTATCAGTTGGGTTTGGAATGCTGCTGAGGACTTGTTGGCTAAAAAATATGCAACAGGGCATTTGAATTTTTTTGTCATCCATACAATTAAAAACATAAGAATTTCAGTTGCGGGATCATCACAACAACCCATATTAAGACCACCAAAATCAACATAACCAGCATATTTCTTGTTTTTTACATCCCACACAAGGTCTTTTCGAATAGCCATAGCATCAACAATAAGAACACATTCTTTTAACCAGGGTTTTGCTGGTAAATCAGTTTTAAGCTGATTAAAAATTTCCGATAAAAAACCTGGTTCGCAATTTATTGTTGCTGACCACCTTCTAATTGTATTTGGATGAGGAAGGCAAAAGATGGTATTTAAGTAGTTATATGCTTTTGGTGAGTAATAGTACACGGTGAGCACAAACTTCTTAATTTCACTGCTGTAATTACGGCTATTTTTGTGATTTTCGGCATTTTTTTAGTTCATTTTTCAATAATTCAAATGAGAGTCCAGTTAAATTGTTAATTGCATTTGTTCCATCTGCATCCAGTCCATTATTTTCTAATTCTTCAATTAATTTCTCTAGACTATTTATTTTCTTATCCCTGCGTCGCATCTTTTCTCTGAGGGTGTTATGAATTATTATGTGTTGTTATGAATTGTCATCTGTTGTCATCAGGTGTCACTTAATGTAAGTTTATACTGTTTTTTGGTTGCTATTGGCAACTTTGTTGTTCTGTTCGCCATTCTCTGTATTCTCTGTATTCTCTATATTTCTAGAAAGTTTGCTATTAAATTGTTTTGGTTATAACCCTTTTGTGGCTGGATTTATAACAGAGGGCTTTTAATTTTAATCGTGTAGTTGATGGTGACATGGCTTTACGACCGGTGGTTGATGTTTTCAAAGTTTCGTCTGCTGTCTTCACGTTTGATGGCGAATTTTCAGACATTGTTGGTGGCTCAGATGACATAGAACCATGGTGCGAATCAGTTGTTGTTGTCTCGGGTTGATGCAGTATAGAAAAATTATTTTTGAATTCAGGATTAGGAATCAGCTGACTCGTAGATTTTTTTAGCCTAAAAAATTAATTTTTTATATGAGTTTAGAAATTTAGAAATTTAATTTTTATAATACTTTAGGGCTCAATGGTTTGCGTTTTGTTGGCGATTTACGTCGTTTAGGTGGCTTTCTGTGAGTAAATATGCTGGGTACAGCATTTTTTTTTTTTTTTTTACGTTGTATTATGGGCTGTTCATAACACAAACTTTCAAAATGCTCGCTGCAGAGAAATTCTTTTCGATTTACTTTTTGCAGCCATAACTTTAACAGGTCCTGATTTTCTAATGGAAAGCTGAAAAATAGATAATACATGTTACCTACAGTTTGTGAACGTCATATTGTTACCCATAAAAATACCGATGAAAAGCAATTTTCTCTATTGGATTGTTTGTAGCTGGTATGTTGGAACTTGAATTTGAGCATCCATATGCAGAACAAAATTTTCCCATTGTAATAAGCGCTTTAAAAAAGTTAAAATTAGTATTTTACCTTAATATAGTGAAAATAGTAAAAGATAATATTTAATTTTACGTATTTATAAGTAAGTTTTATAAATATAACACTAAATATATCTTTAAAAATATTTAAAACTTTAAAAAGGCCATTTTTTATATACAGTGAATAAAAAATTCAGCAAATAAAGCAAAAATAAAAAAAAAATTCTAGCTCAGTAATTATGTTAGCTATATGTTTTATTTTTTGCTGCAAACTAAACAGGATATTTCATTCTACATATATAAGTAATTTCAATTGCAAAAATGGGTAAATTATTTTTTTAAATTATAAATAATAAAATGGCCTTTTTTAAGTATTTTATTTAGGGAAAACTTTTTTATCTCAGCATTCTTTTGTTCTATAACTTTAAATTTTTTTTTAAGTTAAAGAGAATACTTTATTTAGTTTAGTTATAATTATTTTTAATCTAAATATTAAAAAATATATTGTTGAAAAAATAATGATTGTGATGCACGTTGTATTAAACCATGTGATAATGAATTTAATAGTCTTGTATCTCAGCAATCACTGCTCCAATTGCTTTGATTTTTGTTTTATATGAAAGCGCAGGCTTAATTTTACCTTAGATGTTTTATTTCAACCAAAAATTACATTAGTAAAATTTAAGAAATAAAATAAAACGATTTTCTTCAGGCCGGCTTGGAGAGTTGACCATCCTAACGCTTATCACTTAGTTGTTCCAGGTGCCAGAATTTTGCCACGCTCCGCTCCGAAAGGGTGGTGCATCCAGTCATACTTACTCTACATCATTGGCGGGATCCCTTGGAGGTGGCGCCCTCTCTTAATAAAACACACAACTCTATACACAATAAGTTTTTGTGTATCGAGTTGTATTTTGTTATTAACATGCCACTTGTCAGCAGTGTTTGTATTTGTAGCAATGTGATGCCATTAATTAATTAAATCATTGAAAATTCAGCAGTTAACAATATCTTAATAAAAAAAATTATTTTTAAATTTAAAAAAAAAAAAAGATAAATGTCAACGAGAAGTTAAATTACTTCAAATTTTACACATCAGAATTACACAACTGTAAAATCCAATAACAGAAATAATAAATACTACTGTAAATACAACATTCTGCAATTGCAAGCTGAATGAAAATGCGTGACGGCAATGGCTCTCGAAGAAAGTGCATAGGCTTGAACGATCAGTGAAAAACTGTAAATGAAAAAAAAATTAATATGAGATGTTAAAACCCAAAACCCCAAAACGTATAAAGTTACGTGCAAATATCTGACAAAATAAAAAAATAACCAAAAAACGTCTCGGAATCGCTAACGTACAAAGTACGTAATCCATCTAATCTATATAAAGAGCAAAATCGTAAGCAAACATCAGTTGAATCTATGCTCTCGTATTAAGTTCTTTCGTTAGTCATTCAAAAACTAACGCAACTACTGTCTATCGTAGTCTACACCTGACAAATCGTTGCTACGTCAAAGTGTTTATTTCGGGCAATGGCATCGACTCAAGACTTCGACCTACACCAACCGTTTGGCAACATATCCAATTACGAATTTCTTAATAAAGTCGGTAAAGGAGCTTTCGCCATTGTCTTTAAGGGCACGAAAAGGACGACGAACGAATCAGTCGCAATAAAGAAATTTAAAACGAAAAATAACATCGACGACATCCCGACCACACTCGAACGAGAAATCGACATTTTAAGGAACCTCAAGCACGAAAACATCGTCAATCTCGTCGACGTGTGCATTTCAACGAAAAACTCCGTGACTCGACATTTCTTGATCTTCGAATTCTGCCCTTACGATTTGGCGTGGCTTATACGCAAGAAAGGAGTGCAGGTGCCGCTGAAAGATATCAAACGAATCTCGCATCAGTTACTCACGGGCATTGCATTTCTACACGAAAATCGAATTTTCCACAGAGATATCAAACCGCACAATATTTTAATGAGTGAAAGTGGTGTGGTAAAGTTGGCTGATTTCGGACTTTCGCGCGAAATCGATAATAAAGATTCTGCGACGTATACCAACCCGGTTGGAACTCTGCGTTACGCAGCACCGGAAATTCTTCTGGGGAGTAAAAAATATGGATCGTCGTTGGATATCTGGAGCTTCGGATGCGTTTTGGCCGAGTTTTGGACCCACAGACCCGTGTTTTACGCGAGGACGCAACAGAAACAGATTCTGGTCATCATCGAGTTTTGTGGATCGATTTCCGAAACAGAGTGGCCAGACGTTGTTGATTTGAAATTGTACAACTACATCCAGTTGCCGACCAAAGCTCCGAGAAAATTGGCAGATTTAAAAAGATGGGGTATTGATGAATCTGCACTAGATTTACTCGACAAAGTTTTTCAGATCAGTCCGTCGAAACGCATCGCTGCAATTGATGCACTGAAACATTGTTTCTTCGCACCAGATAAAGCGACACCGGAACGACCGAAGCCATTAACGACATCTCGCGTTAATAATACAAAAATCGTTACTAGACAAAATCGTGTTAAAATAGAAGTGGCCAAATCACGACGAATTAAACGAGGACTGAATCCAGACGAAATAAGTGAAGAATTGGCTAAACAAACAGATAAAATAGTTACTCAAATTGTAAAGAAGAGGGAAACGGTCATTAAAAGACTGAGAAATGACAGTGAAGCTGAAAATGAGCCTCAGGTAAAACGAAGTCGTCTGGAGTTGAAGCAAACAATCGTGAAACGACGACCAGTGAAAAACAGAATAGTTAGAAAGAAATAAATTGATTATCTTGTCAAAAGGACAAAATTCTAAAAAAAAAAAAAAAAAAAATTAATTTTCAAGATGGCTTTTCTGTAAATACTTTAGCATTAAACATTTAAAATGCAATAGTAAGTTTTTCATATTAGTAGAATTAAAATTCATAGTGTTGTACATAAATGTTGCATTCGAGTCTGCTTAAAAGAGTGATAATTGTATTTAAAAAAATGGACAGAAATGATCTAAAAAAAATTAAAATGATTATTAAACGTAATAAACCAGGAGCTGGAAGAAAATCATCAATTACTAAATTTAGTTGCAATTTCCTTCTTACACTTTTATTTGCATTTTAAACTCTCTTTTTATAAATACCAAATCATGAGTGAGTCACTAATTTTTTATTGGGACTTTTTAACACCTTATTTTATTATAATTATTTGTTAGTTGTCATTTTGGTTTCACTTTCTTAGAGTTCTTGTTTCACGTGTTGCTAATTTACGCAGTATGTTCATAAACTAAAATTTATGTTAAAAATCATTAAAATTTTTTAAATGTAGATCTTGTAAGCAAACTGCTCTACATTCATAGCTGTTATAAGCAGACCATGTTAACATTTAAAACATGGGAAAATAATTGAAGATTTTTAAAATGGCTCTTATAAGAGTCAGATCTTCTGGGATTGTTTAGACGAAAATAATTACACAAAGTAGAAAAACTTTCCTGTGTTCTCTCATATTTTTATTTCTAACAAAGCCACATAAAACTTATTTACAAGCAACGAAAAAAGCCGACGGTGTTTCTCTTTCCTTTCCCATGAGTTACTCTTTTCTGAAACTTGATACGTCAAAATACGCGACTAAGCACAAAATGGGAGCGACACTCCTTATTTTAACCCTCTAAGTTTTCAACAACTGAATAGACTACTAAAGATAAGAAAGAAAAAGGCTTTCATTCTTTCAAATATTTTCTAAAATTTTCTATTAAAAAATAAAACTAAATTTAAATTATAACAAATTAAATTAAATAATTATAATAATTATTAGTTATTACAATTATGAATAAATGACAAAAATAGTCGTTATCTGATGCAAGAAATAATTAGAATCTAAAATTAACATAAAATTGGAAATGTGGGCAATTTGTCTGAATAGTTATACAGGTTATTGACTCCAATGAAGTAAGAGTTGGGAATAAGGGGTTGTGGGCAGGGATAGGGGAGAAACCAGATCTATAGTTAGCAAGTGATACCTGAACTCAATAGATTTGTCCCCCTTCTGTGTAACAAGTGCATTCGATTTTCACACGGGATATTCTTTAATAATGTGGATAACTGATACAATATTTAAAAAATACATAAATTTTTTTCACATACCGTTTACTGCAAATGTGTGAATTTTAAACATCAAACTAAGATATATTTTTGAAATCTTGCACATTTAAGATTAAAGTGCAATTATTATGCTTTCACTTGCTTAATTTATGTAAATCATCATGTTATGTTATGTTATGTTATGTTATATTTCATTCACTAATTTGTTTTGCTTTCAAGAATGTACAAATAAACAATTTTCACCCTCTTTTACAGCCATTCTTGTTTTCCACACTATTGCCTACAGCCCAAGGTTATATTTAGATGCGCAGTTTTGGCTATTTTTACAAAATGATCAGTCCCAGGGGAAAATTCCCACATTGCACTTGTCTGATGAAAAATCCCATTCATCCCCATCTTGACCAAAAATAGACACAAAATCCCAACACTAAAAATCCACAGTTTTATCTTTAAAACTGTCTTTTTTTTTTTTAATATATTTAAAATGTTATAAAAATTAAAAATAAAAATGTAATCAAAATTTATTATAACTTTTATTTAAAAAAATTATTATAAACTACACAAATAAAAATATTCAAAAATGTGTGCGGTACTATATTATCTAATTAACTGCAAAATCAAGTATAATAAAAATGGCACACATTTATTGAACCGTTTGACCAACATAACTGCACACCTGGTCCACAACTATTTGAAAACAACAAAATGCACTGAAAAACACAAAAATTTAAATAGAAAAAAAAATCAACAGTGCAAAGTGTCATTTTTACCAGACTTGCAACATTTTCCCCTTCTTGTGGCCCTTCGCATTTGTCAGTATGGAAGGTCATAAGTCCATAAAGAGCTCGTGGGAACTAAATTCCCCACCCTCCCACCACCCATAAAAATACTAAGGCATTGGAGGGGGAATAAGAAGTGAACAAAAGGCGGCAATTGGTCACAAATTGGAAAATGTCATTACCATCGGGTCAATATAAACTCTGTGGCCATTTCAAGGTCGTGTTATTGTTATTGTTGGTGGGAAAATTCGTGATGGTAATTAAATAATTTCCCTTCCACACTTTTCCTGTAGGCAAATAACTTTCACCAACTTTCCTTTAATTTTGTATTTATTTACTTTTTTTTTTTTAGAGTCTCGATTTGTTGTGGTTTTTTTTTAATGGGAACTAGACAGAGGTTTAAAGAGCTCCGCGTCGCGCCACGGAAGAGAACGAGACCCTATTGGTATTACTATGTGACTGGAAGTACCTGTAGGTCTAGCTGAGGTTCCCACCTGAGTTTCTTTTGCATGGCGCTTTATGAACAACGGGTAAATGAGTCTCGCCAGGGTCAAGGGCAGAAAATTTTGGCATAGTCTGCAAACTATCCTGTGTCTCAATCACATATAAAGGAAGATGCAAAAAAAGTTTTTAAAAATTTAAAATCACTTCCCTAGGGAAAAATTGTTAAATGTGGAAAAATCTATTTTTTTTTTCTATAGGAAAATGAAAAATTTTGTATTACTTTCTGTAAATGTAAAGACATTGACAAATATTTCATTAATAAAGCAATTTTTCGTTCCCACACAAAAATGCTATATATTTTAAATACATAAGTCACACATATTGTCAGTGTAATTTAAATATATATTTGCAATCATTACTTCCATAATATACTTTACCCTACGCTCAGATATATTTTAAATGTTAAAAAATACCAAATTATTAATTTTAAAATTTTTCAATATTTTACATTTATATTAGAGAAATATTTTTTTTAACTTAGAACAATTATATTCCCATTTTTTATAGTACCGTATAAGTAAAATGTATACAGAAGAATATGTTCCATTCCACATGTGAAATACAGTTATATTATACATTTTGTGTAATAATTTGTGTGATTAATTCTGACTATTGAACACAAATCAAACATAACATATAAATTATTATACATGAACAACTATATTTCAAATATGTGGTAAACTTCTAAATAAATTTTACTAATAAAACATGTACTTATTTTTAATGTTTGTAGAATACAACTTGCCGTACATTTTCCATATATATCCAATATATGAAATGTTCCAATTTTGGACCAATGCAAATATATTTAAAATATATTTCAATATATGTGACATATGTTTATCTTCCTCACATAAGAATGCATTGAAAAACCCGCATTAAAAACTCACAATGCCTAATTAGCAAGATATAAATGGCTGAATTGAAAAGTTATTATCATTCAAAATAGGTCTTCTGTGCAACGAAAGATATCTGAGTTTATTACAAATAAGGTCAAGGCGAGGTGAGATTAAAGAACCCACAAAATCCAAATAAAAGGGCGAGAGAAAAAAATTTGTAACACCTGTCTAGGTGAGAGGACAATTGAAGAGGAGGAGGGTGGGATGGGAGGAAACCGAAAACCCAGCAATTACATACTCATCACAAGCGAATCGTTCGGGAAGTTATCACTCGTGTGAGTTTATCCAACTATGTGTTTCTGTGTTACCCGACACAAATGGGTGAACAAGTGTCCGCTCATTACGTACAAAAATAATAACAAGAATTTGGGTAGTGAAAAATTGGCTTCGAAGCATGGGAATTTATAAAGGTTGATAAATAAAGTTTTGCTGATATTATCAACTTAATTTTTAAAGAAAAGAAATTTTTTTTTTTTTTTTTTTTTTTTTTTAAATAACTTAGAGTATGATGAAGTTCCTCGTGCAGGCGGAAGGGGCCAACAAGGGTGCTCATCTGTAATTAGTGTAGAAACCATGGAAGCCGGTAAAATAGGAAAATGCATGTGGGAAAAAAAAATTGCAACGGAAAAATTCTTCTTCTTTCCGTGGAATTTGCGAGAATGGGCGGTTGAGGTGAAGATGAGATTTCTTGAAAAAGGAATTCCCTGCTATAATAACTTATTCTAAATGAAAACTTTTTAAAGTTTTATATGGGATTTATGATTTTAAAATGTGCATTATCATTTATCAATATCAATATCAACAATATCCAGGGGTTTTTTTTTAATAATTTTAAAACATTATTGGATTTTTAATATCACTTAATTTTTTTTAAATGTGTATGGTAATGATAATACTTAAACTAATAATGCGTTTTTCAGCTGAAAAACTTTGTTGATTGATAGCCCATAAGAAAACATATAGTGCAAAATATATTTTCAATAACATTTTTTTTATATTTTTAAAAATATATATCACATATATTTTACATATATTTTTGTATTACTTAACAATTAAAATACATTTTAGCCATAGGGTGAAGTATATTACGGTATGAAATAAATGTTTGACAATGTATTTTTGCAAATGTATCGTATAAGCTTATTTCAAACACGCTAATATGTATAACGTATATGACATTATCGTGTGGGAGTAACCCTGTTATACTGTGTAAGGTGAATATGATCATTCTACTTGAGTATTGGTCATTAAAAGACATTACATAATCACACAGAATAAAGAATAATTTTTTTAAGTGCCACACATGTTATGTGAGAAAATAAAAAACCACCCACACAAATTCCAAATCATGGGTATTCCACGAAAAATGTAACTATTAAATAACAAAATGTCAAAGGTCGAGAGAAATTCTTGCAATGCCGTGAGTTGACCCTAAGGAGGGGGATAAGTTGACCTTTCCTCAACCTATTTCGTGAGGGCCATTTTTTCTCATATAGCTCATGCCTGCATATCATAAACCGCAAAAATCCCACACGAAACATTCGTGTAACATTCTTAGGGCAAGAAATTTCCCTTCGAAACATTGAAAGAAGGGAAAAAAAAAATTGTGAAGGATCTCGAGAGACATTCTCACAAATATTGCATCCGTTAACCTTGGCCGAAAGAGTTGAAATGCGATGGCCGTGAAAGTGTGAAAGGGTCCCATAGGGAACGCAAACTGATATTCCTATGGGACGCTGATTCCTGTGAGACGCTCTCAAGAGACACTTGAGGGTCTTGGGATGGGAATGGGAAGAAACTCAAAGAAATAACATTTTCACAAAAAAAAAAATTTTTACTATTTTTTAATTTTTTTAAGTTTTAAAGAATTTTAATTCTTCCACTGTTTTTAATCATCCGAATCTCTCCGTAGGTGGTTTGAGTGGGCGGATGACATCTTCATCCAACACGGCAAGAGTATCTCACGACCTCAAGGGGTTATGAAGACTACATTCATGTTGCGAGTCAATTAAAATTGCACATGTTGTATATTTGTGACGTCACCTTTATTCATCAGTCGACGAAAGTCACCATATTTTTCCCACGAGGACAGAGGGCGCTGTAAGGGGGTAGCGACGCACCTTCCCAATGATAGGGGGATGGGAGTGAGGGAAAAGCGGGGTTCTCTGCAGGTTCCCCACAAACGCACACGCGCCGACACTTGTGTGCAATATTAGCAATACTAGTCAATGGGGTCGTATTGAAATGTGCACGTGCTTGTGGCTTAGGTGGAAAAAGATTAAAATGGAAATGAAAGACGAGAGAATGAAAAGAAAGAAAAATTTACACGTGTGTGTTGTTTATTTTATTTTGCCATGGCCTTGTTATGATGAGAATGTGCCACAGTCCGGATGATGATGTCCGTCACCTAGGACTCTTCCGGAGTTATTGTAACGTAACACGTGGGAAAGACAGGGTGATGCGGCTGGTGGATTTAAATTTGCAGTTGAAGTGACTTCCTGTTGATACGTTTTATTATATTTTAGTAATACAATTGCATTACAATTTAACAAATAATTGTAAAATATATGGAGTACCGTACCGTAACTGAACATTTTTTTTTTGGATAACTTTTAAATTGGTTGATTTTTTTAATCTGTAGACCCTAAAATACTGGGAGAGAATCCTTATTTATTATTGACTCTACATTATTAAAAAAAATTCCTGGTACCGGTATTATTTTTTAGTATCTTTTTTTTTTTTTTTTTAACGTGAAACTTTTAAAGTTAGCATACTATCCATTCTCGCTAATTTGAACAGTGATTTTTTTTTTTTTTAATGTCTAAAACAAATTTTATTAAAATTTGACGGGGTAACATTGAACAACAGAAATGCACTGAAACATGCCATTCAAAGTTACCGTACCCAAAAATGCATCAAAATTTTGTTCAATGTATTTCTCGTGGTCAAAATTATCCCATTTTATGGTATTGCACATAGCCTAGGAAAGTTTGGAATATTTTGGATTTTTTTCAGAGAGTATTTTATTTTTGCAACATTGTGGTGACGTTGCTTCAGTATATTGGATTACATAGTTCAAGCAGGAGCTCACATTGCACTGCCACAAATTTTCTCATAATATAAATCTATTTTCCCAACTCAAATTTCATTTTCCACCATTAGGTCAACTGAGTCATCCACAACACCACGGAAATGAGCTTCACACAAGGACAGAGGGTGGGATTTAGAGATGGAGAGGAGTAGAGGGGGAGAAAAGGATGGGAATAAGATGGATCATCAATTCCCCTAGAGCAAATGTGTAAAGCAGGACTGGGTCGCAGAAAAATAATAAATTTTCCAACAACTTAATATCAAATCAGTCGATGTGAATTTATTTTTATTTTTTTGCACTTTAAAGCTGATATTCGAACCTCTCATCGCTCCTTTTTCATTCAACTCACTGACCTCTACCTCGAGGCAATTTTTACATGCTTAATGATGTGAAAAAAAGTCATGCTTCGAGTGGCCCTTTTCAAACATGCTGAATTACACCAATAAAAATAGCCGACAGCTATTTTTAAGCCATTTACAATTTAATTAGACCTACATCTTTAAAACGCTTTTTGAAGTGAAAATGTATTACGAGACTAAAAAAAAATTTAAATTTTACTATTTTTGAAAATTAAAAGCAATTATCATTTTTTCCCAAGCATTTACTGTTACGTTACACGATGATAACATCAGATAATGATTCTTTCACGATTTCTTTCTCCCTTAATATTTTTTTTTAAATTTTATTTTATATCGTCATTAATTCCAAGCCAACAATTCAATCAACTGCGTTGACGTCATCCTTATTGGGTCACTCTCATGCGCGTGTGAGCGGCGCGCGTTTTCCGCTTATTTCCGTCCGGCATCTGATGACACGTACCCGAACGCGTGTGCTGCACGCCGTGACACAGAACGACTCATGTATGGGCCGTGGGAAACCCCGATCGTCGAGAATATGTTGGTGGGAACGCTTCTCGTCGCGGTTGATTAGAGAGAAGCAAATTGCATATTCAACCCTTTTTAATTTTGCCCTGATGGAAATCAATTGACGAAGAAAAAAGAAATCTTAGTTCAGAATTTTTTTTTCTGAAGCTGTGAAGCCAAATAATTAATACCCTCAAATTTTTTATTTTTTATTGATTTTTTTTTTATTTATTTATTATACGGTAGTGCAGATAATTTTTGAATTTTTTTTTTTTCCAAAAATATTTGGAAGATTAAAATATCAGTTTATGGCCTTGAATTATTTAATGTGTGCGGATTCTTCTGCCATAACATGTTAAATCACTTGGAAAATTATTTTCAAATAATTATAGTAATAATTATATAAACAACCAAAATAAATTAATCATGATAATTTTTTTAAATTTATTTATTGCACTTCATTGGAGTAAGACTTTTGGGATGCAAGGATATACAGTACCAACACAATACACTTTTATTATTTTTAGATAAATGGATATAAAGGCTAATACATTTTTCACGAGAACAAAATGATCGATTTAATGTTATAGGGAAGATTATTCCAGTTATTAAAGCTACGATAAGGAAAGGTAGTTGATAGATAATTAAAGCTGATTTGGGTAAATTCAATATTGTAGAGAATGTCAAAAAATATTGTTTAATAAAGTGAAGTGGGTAGTTGGGGGGTCACAGAAAACATTGGCAATACGGGTTAGATCGTAAAGCTTAATGGTATTTTTTCAAACTTGACAATTACTACTTTTCTTGCATTATTTAAATGCTTGAACTTCAATAGAAATCGATAAAATCAATACATTCATGACGTCACAATTGCACACTTTTATCAATAGACAAAATGAGAAAAGAAATGCATCTTAAATTATACTGTTACACTCATAAACATTTTTAAATATTTTTCCGTGCATAAATCACACACAATAATGCAGTTTGCAATTACTCTAATTCAAATTTTATTGATTTTGCCGCTTTTACTCGAGAGTATATGACGCACAGTTCTGTCGCTGAGAGAGAGAGTGCTAAAAGCTGCTTTTGCTGAGCTTGTCCTTGATTCAAGATGGAGATCAAAATAGAGCATGACTCAAATGACTCGGCTTCCTCGTCGTCTCTTACAATCGATTCACCAGTTATTCAGAAACGAAAACAAAGCTACAATGCCAGGAAACATCCTACGGGCAAAAGATTATGTATTCGCACTTGGACAACGAACGAGGAGCGCGCAATCGCCAGTTACATGATTGAAAATCCATACCTAGGCAAGGATGTGGTAAGGATGGTCACAACTTTATTTCAAAAACAGTGACTGAATGAAAAATTATTTAAAAAAAAAATAAATTTTCAAAGTAAAAATTAAATTTGCATTTTTTTTATTTTTTTTTTTTTTCAATTTTTTTTTCTAAATTTAGTCCAGAGAGACATTGGTTCAATATGAAAAGCGGTTACTCGAAGATCTGGATATTGATTGCGACCAAATACAAATCCATAATAAATGTTTCCAAATGAAGCGGAAATACGAAACGACTAAAAGGTGGATCAATGAAACTGGGAAAACAATGAGAGACGAAGACCCGGCTGCATTTCTCGGTACAGATATAAAATATTCAATTTGAAATAATATAAAATATGAAATTAAATTTACGTTTCAGCTACAGTCAAACGAATGTGTCATTTCTACTACATTTTTGACGGTCGGCTCGGCAACAACCAAGCTACAAATTCATCGCTCCAAGTTCAAAATGACCAAATGATGTACGTGCACAAAAATGCACAGGATTGCGTCACCCAACCATTCGTGTCGATCGTTCCTGTCGAGTCCCACTCGGGTCCATCATCTCCGTCAAATGTAATTTGCTGCGAACACGAACAACAGTCGGACGAAATAACATCGACCCCATCTCAGAATGCTACCAAAAATTTGGTTCCGCTAACCGAGAGCAGTGGAAGCGACAGAAGCGGTTACAAATATTGCAGAATTCACAATTTAGTTGCTAGTGATTCGCGAATCAAGTTTGAGGAGAAGAAGCTGGAATGGGAGCAAAACAAGTGGACTGACACCCACAACTTAGAACTGAAAAAAATGGAGATCGAGAAGAATGCAGAGTTGCAGAAAGCGCAGCTCGATTATGAAATTGAAATTAAGAGAATTGAATTAGAGCAAAAGAAGATTAAGCTTGAGATGTTGAAACTAAAAGCTACACATCCAGAATTGGACATCACAGATTAGATGGCGCACCATACCAACTCGCATCTCATGTATACTCACTCACTCAGTCACTATAAATGTGATGCTTTTTTTTTTTTTTTTGTTATTTAAGTGAAAGAAATTGCTGCCAATTTTTTAATTTTTTATACGGTACGGTACCAATATTTATTTAAAATTTAAACTGTAATGTATGTGTGTATAGTGTGCCAATAAAGCCAAAGATTAATTGTTTATACACCAAATAAACACTTTAAAAATTTATTTTAAGTTTCTAAATTAAATTTTCTAATTATTTTATTTTATTATTTTTTTATCTCCCAACTCAATATTCCTTCGAAATCGCCGCGTGCATCAACGTGGGAAGCGATTCTTTCAGTTATTCGTGATTGAAAAGCGGACAAAATTCGCAGCGTACGTTTGCGCCGCGTGCCACCATGGGTGCAACGATAAAGGGTCGCGGGTGTGCGACACGTGACATAACGATTTGTTCCCACCGCGGGGGCGGGCTGCGACCATGTTCGGGGACATGGACGAAAACTCCCATCACTTTTTCACACCCTCAAATTCAATTTTCATTTTCATCTAAGAATTAAAATATAAAAATTTTAAATTTTAAACCGATACCATGTTTTAAAACAAATTGTTTAAATGTGTGATTTGACTGATTTCTTTAAAGTTGGTTGGTGGTGAGTAACTGGTTAACCTTCAGAGCAAACAAGTTAAACGGAAACTTGATGGCAAGACTGCGATGAGACGTAGGGAGGGGCGAGGGGATAAGGGCCAAACGGAGGGTTGTCGGGGACCCTCATTGGAAGCCCGAAAAGCGCTTTTCTCACGGATGAAAACCTATGCGAATCGGTATGGGGAAGGAAGGGAGGTTCGAGCGAGTTGTGGGAAAAAAGGCCGAGTCAAGTGAACAGCAGTCGGCTGAGAAAAGCGAAAGGGTCAAGGATAGAAAATTGAGATTGAGATTGAGGCTGTGCTGTGCCATTGCTGTGTTTTCAACAAATTGTTTCGTTATCAAGTATCATGTGATAATCTTAAGATAACATCTTAATGAGTTAATACAACTATTTTTTTTTTTTTACGAAGTTTGAAAATACTTGAAAATAATATGTGGGAAGTTAAGAAATTCTTGTAATAGTGTTTAAAAAAAATCTTTTAAAAATTTTTATTTTTTTTATTGAAAAGAAAAAAATTATAAACCGTTGCATTTCCTTGAATAATTTCCCAGAGTTAGCCACAAGAGCTTCAAAAATAATTGAAATTAATTAAAAAAAAAAAATTATTTTCTAATATTTATTTCTGCAACTAAATTTATTACTTATAATATATAAATATTTTTTTTAAATTATGTAGTAATATTTATTTCTGCAACTAAATTTATTACCATGCTTATAATATATAAATATTTTTTTAATGCTTTTCTATATACAATAAAATGTAAAATAATAGTTTAGTCTCATTTTACCTCACCCAAAACCCCACAAAATAAGTGTAAATCCCCTAAAACTCACAAGTAAGCATCTATTATGCAT
The DNA here is from genome assembly GCA_034695745.1 of Geophilus truncorum. Taxonomy (NCBI): domain Eukaryota; kingdom Metazoa; phylum Arthropoda; class Chilopoda; order Geophilomorpha; family Geophilidae; genus Geophilus; species Geophilus truncorum. The sequence continues at coordinate 102 of JAQFZP010001145.1, read as the reverse complement.
CTAAAAATAATCTCACCAACACCACAGTATCAGTCTTTACCTAGACTCTTTTCATTCCATCATCATTCATCAGCGCCCTCCCGCAAGCAGACGAGCAACTAC
>JAQFZP010001144.1:0-21948 GCA_034695745.1 Geophilus truncorum | reverse complement strand
ACTAAGTTAAGTATTTAATTTTATTACAATTTTATTTTAACTAAAAGAAATTTTATCTTAAAATTATGATTTGATGTGGGGCGTAATGGATGGTTTATCTATTTTGCCTGGAAAAGTAGAGAAATGATTAATGCATAAGCAGTTGTTGTCATTTTCGTCACGAGCGCGTTGACACGGGGTTTTCAACATTTGTCGTTCCCCACTGGTTGTCGGCTTGTCATTGCTTGCAATTCAAGGTATAAAGTTGTTAAGTCAATAGTAACATTAGAAAACTAATGTTCAATACACGAACTTAGGTATTTAATGTGAAATTGCATTGCTTTATTGTAATTTTTAAATTATTTCCTCATCCATTGCCTCATCTAATCCTTATAATTAGGTATTGTCGATGATCCTCAGTGATAAACAACAACAATCTGCAGGTTCTTGACCTTAGCATTGAAAGAAAAGAATACGTCAATCAAGAAAAATGGTTAGTGATTTGTTTTGTTGTTATGGTTATATTGAATTCACACACTCATGTCACGTGATAAAACGGAAATTAATTAATGCTTGTGCATATGATTTTGAGTCATTCATCTATTTTGAATAACAGTACCGGTACCTGTTTTCCTATGGTTAACTATAAGTAAGATGAATGACGCTTTATGAGTCAATTTATGGGAAAAATTTACATAAAGTTGAACCTGTATTTTGCCATGCATAAATTACACATTTCAATCACATAATATCAAAAATACTGTTAAAATTAAAACTACTGATAAAATATATTCGATATAGTTATAACTTTCTATTATTACACACTTTATAAATTATACATTATAACATTGATTATTGTTACATTTTATATTTTTTTTACAAAAGTTTACTTTTTAAACTTCATTATTAACATTGATAAAAGCATGAACAATATAGACCATCCAAAACTGACTAAAAAACCTCTCCAAACTGGTAAAAAAGTTATGTCTTTGCCATGTGAGAAAATCCATCTAACTGCGAGTGTGGGCAATGTTAAAGGTTGAAACAATGTGATACTCTGAAGCAGTTGTGGCATTGCTTCTAATGGCCACAAACAACCTGTGGTAGAAATAATAATTGAATGTATGTTTTATTAATATGTTGTGTGTTGGGGAACAAACCACTAGTGAATAAAATTGGCATGTAGGACGCCATTGAGATCAACAGTGCAGAAGCACCATCATTAGATATAGTAGAGATGAAAAAACCTGAAATAAAATATTGCTATTAATTTGATGTTGGATTTTACTGATAGTTACAACTGAACAATAACAATTCAAACTTTAAATATAAATATCTTGCAATGTATTGCAAGGTGTGCAAAACAAATTAAAGGAACAATACACGTCGTCGAGGTGATTGTGTAATATTAATTTTATAGAAAGCCATGGTTGGCCGGTTGGGAAGCTCTACACCATGTGACATTTATTACAGGTTTATAAGCAAAATGATGATGTAATAAAGATCAGTATTCTAAGAGTTAAATTGATAGTGTCATAATTTTTTTTATTATTGCATGTGAAATAACATGCCTTGATGTAACATTAGGAAGTTAGAAAGCTGAGAACAGATGGACTGGATAATCTGTTCTCCTGCTATTTTATAATTTCTCAAGTGCCTTTAAGATTATTTTCAAGGTCAACAGTTTAACCCTCGGATACCCGACCACGAAAAACAGCTCTCTTTCTCGTGTTGGGTCTAATGTGACCCAGTGTTGTGCGCAGGCACACATCCGGGTACAAATCACATTTTCCCAGAATGCTTTGAGTGAAAAAGCCTCAAACAGGGTTTAAAAGTAGCGATTAATGCGATAAATTGGTCCCAAAATCAACTTTGATCGCTTATAATTCATTTCCAAAGTACAAATTAACAACTTTATCATCATGGTAACATTATTTGGACATTTAAAAGAAAATACATTTGGGTTTTGAGGCAATTTTTTGACAATTAATATTTTTTATGAATTTTCTTAGTCAACACGGGTCACATTTGACCCAACACGGGATTGGGAAGGATAACACTAATTTAAGCCATAAAAACACAATGTTAAAAAGTATCATTGATTATTGAGATTTTGATAAATTCGATATTTATCACATTTACGGTATTAAATATTATTTAACCATCGTATTACCAACCATACTGTAGATAAAAACAGACTTTGGACATACAGTAATGTGATTAGGAAATTTTTTTTAATGTTTTTTTTTTTCTGGAGTTTGTTCATAGTAGGTATCATATACTAACAAGTAAATGCTAGTGTAAAAAAATTATTAACAATAAAGTTTTATTATCTGAAAACGAATTGTTGCTATTTAAAACCAAAGGAAATTCGTCCCTGTTCGGCTGTTCCCTCTTACGGAGTTCAACCATTCGAGTACTGGTGGTGTAGTCATCAACAAGAACGATTAGGCATTATAACTACAGGTCCTTAAGTAGAGTTGGAGTGAACTTTTTGTTATGGTAATAGGATCTTATCACACAGACCATTTTGGACTTTTTTGCGAAGAAAAGCAAATACCGTTGGGAAATAGGGATAGATAATTCCGAGTTCATGGGATGTTGGTTTTTGAAAATTGTTGTGCTTTCCAAAATTAGCCTCCCACATAGGGATTTGTGAATTGAAAAACGTTCACTCAAACTCTACTTAAGGTCCTATAGTTATGATGCTTAATTGTTCCTGATGGTGAATGACTACACCCCCAGTAGTCGAAACGTTGAACCCTGTTCCCTCTTTAAAGAACGAATTTCTTTTAAATAGCAACAATTCGTTTTCAGATAATATTTCTACACCTACTTCAAACAATAATAAAGTTAAAGCTCTTGCAAATTTTTTGCCCCTAAAATCCTATGAAACATTTTGGTTAGGCTTTCTGTTACAGTTAATGAGGGATTAAACGTTTCAGAGACCTTTCAGTATTCCATTAGAAGGGGTAACACAGCAGGGGTCAATCAAGAAAAGAATGATCCTGATCAGAAAAGAATGATCAGATTGGTTAAATATACTTCTCTTTGTTGGCAGTAACAAAAATTATACACAATTTGATCGACAGCGCTTGAGATATGTGATAGCAAAAATTGGTATATTTTTATACCAATTTTTATACCAATGGCACCATGATTGGTGAAGTGCGTACATTTTCGAAATCTGGTAATAGGAGGGTTAAGATGTCTTTTTATATTGTGCAAATCTACAAGTTTCGTATGGTGAATGTGGATTTAACCAATTATCTATAAAAATAATTACCATAAGTCATTCCACATAAGCCTTCTACAACTAGTAGTAGAAATAACAATATTGTACTGCCCTCATTTCTTGAATCAAAGAATTGGGATGAAACAATAAGAATAATGGCTATTTGGATCATTACTACTCCCAATTGTGTTAACATGAATGAAAATAACACTTCAAATGCAGTAGTGCCTGAAGAAACAAAAGTTTAATTTTTAGTTTTAAGTTATACAGTCAACTTCCTCATATCCGGACATAGGGCGGGACTAGGAAAAGTAGCCGTATATGAGAGTTGGCCGGATAAGAGGGAGTATTTAGTGTAGGAAGACATTAAAAGGGGCCGAGACTTTTGGCCGGATAAGAGGGGTGGCCGGATATGAGGGCGTTGACTGTATCAGATGTAAATAAAGATGAAAATGTAAAGGTGGATTTTTACTTGTTTTTAACTTAAGAAATTGTGTCACTGTTTACACTTAATGTAACATATTAATTCTGTCAATTAGGTTGAAGATAGTCAGTCGTCTTTGATTTAATGCAGCTGCTTCCTATTGGCTGAATTAAAACGTTACGTTAAAGTTAAGCCTTAATTTAAAACATTTTTTAATTAAGAGAACTTTTGCTTAGTATTTCCACAACGCACTTAATTTCTTCTTAAGTTAAGCCCAACTGTGCACACAAGTAAGAACCCAGCTTTACATTTACTTATCATTAAAGCTGGGGTCACGTGTACGCGTTATCGCACGCGTTCCATACCAATTGTGCGTTGTGTACATGCGCTTCATGTTAACTACATTGCGCTGCATGCCTGCATACGAATATAAAGTTAAAATTTTTTTAACTTTGACGCACATATTTGTGTGGTTCAAGATGGGATCGCTTAGCAGCAAGCATATAAATTCTGCCATTTTACTATATACAGTGGAACCTGTTTATAACGTTTCTCAAAGGACTGGATTAAAAATGACGTTATAACCTGGTTGACATTATAACCGAGTAACTTAGTATAACGCTTATACAGCCGGGGAAACAAAAAACGTTACGTTATAACAGGGTTTAACAAAGGATCTCGCTATATAACTGAGTACGTTATAAACAGATTCCATTGTAATAACATGCTATATGCCTTCCACATGTAAACAACCAACGTGCATTGCTAGCACTTTTATCAAAGCAAAATGGCACAACACAATGTTGTGCAATCTGATTTGTGCGTTATTGCACGTACACATGCATGCATGTGAACCCAGCTTAAGGGTAGTACCTGTGATGTATGTGCGTTGCAATACTCCCTCCACTTTATCCAGCACGAACGCTGTTGAAGTGAGACTAACAGCCAAGAAGAAAATAATATTCGATGTTAAGCCAGGTGTCAAATAATCTAGAAAACTTATTTTAGAAGGACCATATATAGGAGGTTCTTCAAACTATTTTATAAAAATAAAATTAATATTATTTTAAACAAGAAATTTTAATTTGCTACTGTATTTTTTTTACTTGAACAGGAATTTCAGGAATGTTTAGTGAATTGTTGAACTTGTGGTTAATGTCACTTGCAAAATTTAAATAAGCTGTGAAAAAACTTTCTTCCAAGCAGTAGAAAATAATTTTATCTGTGTTATCATGTCTGACATGGATGGTGCCAGCATCTGCTAAATCATATGATAAATTTCCATTGGATCTGGAAATTATAATGAAATGATCTTCAAAAATTACTTTTAAGGACATGGAAATATCTTTTTTGTAATGTTTATCTGCTAATTAATATATGATTCTAATCTCTATGTATCTGGTGTTATCAGTTTGAAACAATCTACTACACCTTTGCATTAATGCAGTTGTAAAATTAGGCCATATGCTAACAACTGCCCAAGCTTTGCCATTTTTAACCAAATCTTCACCTTCATCTAGACTATTCACTGACACCTGTATCCAATAAAACAAAAGGATAAAAATTACCAATTTAATATGTTGTAAAGAAATAATTAAAACATGCCTGATGAATTGTTGCATTATTGATATGATGCAAGTATATAGGACCTAAGTTGGTATCTTGATTGAAAACAGCCACATGAAGATCTCTGGGGTCAGAACCAACTGACCAAAAGAAAAGTATTATTTGTAGTACTGGAGTAAAAAATAGGAAAATCATCACCCTGAGAATATATCAATGAGATTTATGAGTTGCAATTAATTATGTGAGATAAAGAAGTTTTACAAATAATTCCTGGATACTCTGATAAATGTCATTATCATAAGAGCTAGAATTCTTGAAAAACTGGGAGGTTTGAAGCATCCTTGAAATTTTGATTGTTTTTTATTTGAAGTTAATTGCATAATGTAATTATCTTCTGCAATTGAAGATCTGTATGCTACATTTGGGATTTCCACATAATTTGACAACTGAAAGTGATTAATTAATGAGTGTGAAAGAAATGTTGTAATTGTAAATGTTGACTTACCTTTACTGCATTTTCTTCACATAGTTTTAGAAATGCATCTTCTAATGTAGCTACATTGTGGTTATCTATTATTTTATCTGGTTCGTCTTGTGCTAATATACGTCCTTCCCTCATTAAAGCTATCTTTAATTTAAAATATTATTTAGAATGAGTTTTGTCAAAAAAATTTGTTAAAAATTGTTATTACTTTATTGGCTTGTCTCGCTTCTTCAATGTAATGAGTTGTGATGATGATGCTGACATTTTTATTTGATGCTATATTGACTAAATAATTCCATATACTTGATTGGAAGATAAAAGATTTATGATTGTGTATTTCTGTAAAATATTTTTTTTTTTGATATTACTTTTTGCGTAAAAGAGGATCAACTCCTACTGTTGGTTCATCCAAAATGAGTAGCGGTGGTTGATGAAGTAAAGCAATAGCAAATGAAATTCTTCTTTTCTCGCCACCACTGAAATAACCATACAATATTAATATCATACTTCACAATTATAATTCAAAATACGGTACGATAGTTTAACCAAAAATAAATACAGTGCGTAATAGGTCTGTGCGATACTGATCTTAACTGAATATGAATACGATATTTGCTTTGTATTTAACTCACTATAAACATTACCTCATGTTTTCAACGTAGTTCTTTGTACGAGGCAAACTGAGAAATTGAAGGAGAAATTCAATTCTAACTTCAATATTCTTTTTTTTCATACCATGTAAACGTCCAAAATAAGTTAATGTTTCCGCAATATTTAATTCTCTATACAGCGCTGTTTCCTAAAAATTTGTAAAGTAAAATAATTTAATCACTGACAAGTGAATAAATCAATCATCAATCAGTGTTTACTTGGGGCATGTATCCTACTCTTGATCCTGGAATTTCACTGGCAAGTGAACCTGGAATTTCGTTAAACACACGTACTTTTCCTTTGTCTGGTTTTAACGTAGCAATAACACACTTAAGAAGCGTAGTTTTACCACAACCACTCGGTCCAAGAAGACCATAACTGAAAAAAGGAAGAGTTGTAGAGTTACCAAATAAGTTTCCACTTATAAAACAGGATATAATCCTAAATCAACTTACATACTTCCTTGCGGCACATCTAAGGTGACATCTTTGAGTATTTGTTTCTTTTTGCGGCCAGTTCTAAAGCTTACGTTTACATTTTGTAACAATACTGCCGAATCGAGTTTGTTAGTGCTGTAACTATTCATCTCAAAAAGGTTTTTTCATTGAAAAATATATACGGATTAGGAAAGTGCACTGAGTTTTATTCCATAAACAGCATCTGCACTGTGACTATGGATTCAAAAGAATACAAATAGCTCTTATCGTTTATCAATCTAAACTGATGAATGGTAATAATGAATGTTCGCCAATACGGAAACCAGAAATTCTTTTATTATTTCTTGAATTATAAAATGAAGCAATTACACTGCATAAATTAAATACATTTTATTATGATCAGTATAGTACAGTAATATATTTAATTAACCACCAGTCTAACATTAAACTAAACTTTATTCATTTTATAATAGTTTTTATTTTTGTGATAAGATTGCACTGAATATTGATTTAAATTATTTATCCTCTGATCCTCATTGCTATTGTAGACAAAAGCATGAAAATTCCACTCCAAGTCAAACAAACTGCAAAGCCTCTCCACACTGGTAGAAATGTGATGTCTTTGCCATGAGAGTAAATCCATTTGAATGCAATCAGGGGTAAAGTGACAGGTTGAAACTGAGTTGAGATTTGGAGAAATTTTGGCATTACTTCTATTGGCCATATTGCACCTGTAAATTAATAAAAAAAAAAAGGTTTGACTTTTAAACACCACCACCACCACCACTGAATTACTTTAAGGCCAGTTGCACCACTGACCGTTAAAGTTAATTGGGGTTTAACCAATGTTAAAAGTATTGTTAAACTTAGTTTAAAGTTTAACTGTACCGGTAGTTGATGCAATCGGCTGTAGGTATTTAAGAAGTTACTGTACTAACCACTAGTTACAAACAAAGGCAAAATCGATGCAAGAGATATCATGACAGCTGAAGTGTCATTAGTGCTCACGGTAGAGATAAAAAAACCTGATGCAAAAAATAGTAATAATTATAATTACATGTACAGGCAGTCCCCAGGTTGCGAAATAGTTCTGTTTTTCAGTCTGTTTGTAAATCGGAACACCTCGTACGGCTCTCATTTAGGGTATTTTGAGTGTTTTGAGCATTATGAAAAGTAGTCCGCCCGCCCATTCGTAACTACAAGTTGAGTTATTTTTATTTTTTTTAATGGGCTGGTCTGTAAGTACGGGTCGTTGTAACCTGGGAACTGCTTTTATAATGTATAAACTTACCATATGTTATCCCACAAAGGCCTTGAAGGAGTGCTAGAAGAAAAAGCCAAAACCAGCTGCCTTTGTTTACAATGTCAAATACTTGAACAGCAATAGTGAAAATGATGCTTATTTGGCCAGCAACAACACACAATTGTGTAATTACATGACTGCATAACAGCTCAAAAGAAGTACCACCTGAAAGTAAGGATTAGTAGATGGATTGTGTAGATAAAGCAAATTCGGAAGGGGGAGAAGACAGTAGAACCTTTTCACAATTTACTATTTGAACTATTTGTGTACTATCAGAAGTAAATAAACTAACCAGAAGTCTGCTTGTTCCATAGACTGTCATGATCTCAACTCTACATTACGTGTTAGCGCCCCAAGTGGCAGAATGGTGAACTGAGTTTGGGGCTGACTTGTGAGAATTGGTGACAAAACAGAAGTCACGCAAGTGTTTAAATTACACTGCGCGATGATTGTCATGATGGTTACCGTGTGAAACAAAATCCAGCCAATCGTGACACGAATATTTGTGGGCTGTGACTGAAGGTTTTTCAGCAGTCATATTGATGCAAGGATTTCTGTTTCTCTCGCTAGTCTAATCTATACAGTACCATGCAGGCCCCTTTAAAAATAATGTTACGGTTTTTGTGTACAGGCTACATTGGTTCTAACCATAAGTGACTCTACTGTACTTGCGGTGTAGTAATGGGAAATATTATAAGAAGGAAAATGAATCTTTTCTTTCTTGGCGTAGTACTGTAAGTACGACTGTCAATATTGTATACCTGAAACATATGTCCGCTCCAACAAACCAGCCTTCTTATCAAGAACAAATATTACTGCTGTGAGACCAATTGCCAAAGTGAAGACAGTGTTAGATATCATTCCAGGTGCAAAAGTATCTGCATATCTTTCAATGATTGGTCCATAGATTGGTTTTTCAAACTAATGTATACAAGAAAATAAATAATAAAGAGAAATTCACTTTTTTTCATCTTGGTTCAATACCTGCACAGGACTTGGTGGAAGTTTTATACTTGAATTAAAACTGTGCATAGTGTCATTTGCAAATCCCAAAAATGCTTCAAGGAAAGCCGTTTTTAAACTAAAAGAAGTTATCTGATCGGTGTTGTCGTGTCTAACATGGATAGTACTAGCGTCTTTAATAGCCTGTGACATCTTATGAAGTGAAGTAGCCCTGCAGTTTCAAAAGTTGAAAAATAAATTTAACTTTAGTTGTGTACAGTACAAACCTTTGCATCAAACTTGATGTAAAATTGGGCCAAATACTTAAAACTGCCCATGCTTTACCGTCTCGAACTAATGCTTCACCTTCACTGTAACTATTAACAGTCACCTAAATTTTAAAGCAGAACAGCATTATTTGTATTTTTTATGTATATAAAGATAGAAGTATGTCATTTATTCATACAGTAACTCAAACACTTGTAGTGACAAATTGCTATACTAAACATACAGTTCAATGCCATCTAGTGATGAAACGAATCACTTCATTCATTTAGTCAAGCACTAGTTGCGTTCAATTTCAAGAAAAAGTTAATTTTGTCTTAATGCTTTTGTAAACCCTTTGCTCCTTTAGTGCATTGGAAAAATAGTTTCACTTTTTGCCGCTAGCTAGCATAATAGTCCTTTCAGTGACAAGATTTTATTGTCATACTTCTATCTTTTTTATTAATCCTGATTATACCTGATGAATAGTCTCTTGATTTATGTGATTCAAATACTTAGCACCTAATACATAATCCTGATTGAAAATTGCTACATTTAGATGTTTTGGAGTAGAACCAATGACGTAAAAGAAAAGAAAAATTTGTATTGCTGGACTTACAAATTGAAAGAAAACTACACTGAAAATATTAACAACTGTAATAAACACTTTTTTTTAAGTAAGTAAAACTTACGTGTAATTTCTTTTTATTCTGATCACGTTTAAAATAATTGCAGCTATTAGTCTCATCAAAAATGCAATAACAAAGTTTGGTTTTTCTATAGTTAACTTGGGATTGTTATCACTTGCTTTGTCTGATTGATGTGTATTTCCTGGTTGAGTATATGGATTTTCATAGGCAGTTTTATCTTCATCGCTGATTTTCTTGTACACGTCATTGATGGATTCTTTTTCACCAGTCTGAAAAATTTTGCTTATTATTCTAGTTGTCAAGTATTGAGAGAAAGTTGTTAAAATTACTGGTTTTGAATTTTCTTCACATAATTTTAGAAATGCATCTTCTAATGTTGAAACATTACATTTTTGTATAAGTAAATCAGGGGGTCCTTGAACTAATAAGCTTCCTTCTCTCATAAGTGCTATCTGTAATGGTTTAAAATTAGAAAAGTATTTTGTTTGTAAATGTCACTTAAATAGTCTTAATACAAAGTATTTTTAAAAATTGTTTAAAACTGTTCAAACTTGTAAAGTATGAGTTTACATATTTTGAATTTTTTTCACATTTATTGAACAATAAATTAAACAAAAATATTGGGATATGATAATATTTGCCCCTTAGAATTTCAACAAAATTTGTTTGTTGTTTTCATTGCAATGTCAGTCCTACTTAAAGTCTCTGCATAAAAGACTAGATTGGTTGACATCTAGTGATGTTTATTTTAGTAATCATTGCAACAAAGTGACTGCTTCTATTTGCAACTTTAAGGGCTGGTTGAAACAACAAAAGTTAAAGTTAACTTGTGACAAATGTTATCATTAGCAATACAATGTGTAACTTTACCTTATCGGCTCGTCTCGCTTCTTCAATGTAATGAGTCGTAATTATGATAGTGATATTTTCAGTTGACGCAATATTGACTAAATATGCCCATATGCTAAATTTAAAAATAATTTATCTAAATTACTTAAATTAAAATTTTTTACAACATACTTTTTTCTTAAAATTGGATCCACTCCTACAGTTGGTTCATCTAAAATGAGTAACGGTGGCTCATGAATTAGGGCAATAGCAAAAGAAACTCGTCTTTGTTCACCACCACTGAAAAGTACAATATAGGTATACCGGTACAGTATTATTTGAAACAATATTTTACTCGTGTAACGCTTACCTAAGCGTTTCAATATGATTTTTTTGAAGTGGTAAGTCAAGAAATTTCAGAAGAAATTCAATTCTTTCTTTCACATTCTTTGACTCCATAAAATGTAAACGTCCAAAATAAAACAAAATTTCTTCAATAGTCAAATGTGGATAAAGTGCTAATTCCTTTAAATAAAAATATGTTTGTCTTACCTTTTTTACACTAAATATTTTACAAAACTTACTTGTGGCATGTATCCAACAGCAGATCCAGGAATTCTACTTTCAGCTGAACCTGGCGTTTTATTAAACACTTTTACAACCCCTTGTGGTTTTAATCTTGCAATGACACATTTTAAAAGTGTTGTTTTCCCACATCCACTAGGCCCCAGAAGCCCAAAACTTAAATATAACAAAAAAAAAATATTAAACACACACATAACACAAAAGCTAAATAATGATAACGACTCACATTGATCCTTGAGGAACATTTAAATTCACATCTTTGAGTATCTGGACTTTCTTTTTTCCAAATCCATAACTCAGTTTCACATTGTCCAAAAAGACAGCTGATGAGTTCTTGTTGCTGGAATAAACATCCATAAGAAGTTGATTTTGTTAGTACATTAAAATATAAAAAAAAAATTCATCAAGAAAAATTTGTTATCATTTGATCTAGCAGATACTTTTATAAATAGACATCTGGGAAATAAGTTATGCTTTTGTTTAGTGGTATATCAATTTGAATCATAATAGGCATGAGTAAAGACATAAGGTTTATTATTATTGAATATAGTTTATTAGTTTGAATGTTTATCATATAAAACTGCAGTTGTAAACACACAAGACTTCAATTTTTTAAACGAAAGGGTGTAAAGAGGCATAAGTGTGGAAGTGCTGCAGAAAAGCTCACAAATATACGTACCTTTAAAAAAATACAAATTTATGTAAAGTAAATGTCAATATCTGTAATAGTTTTGATGTACCGGTAATACAATGTTGAAACTGTATATATTTCTTTTGTAATCAATAATCATCTTGTCCTTTTATATTGCATACATAGGAGTAAATTTAATTTGAGTCTTAATTAAAGTTTGTTGTTATTAGACTTGAGATTTCATGCCGTAATGAGCAAATAACGAAACGTATTTAATCTTACACGTAATTCTGAGTCGCGCCATACATCTTTGCTTCTTTCTGTATTGTACTGTAGCGTTGAAGATGTGCTTTTGCAGTATAATGTGCATTTTCAGTTGATTTAATTGACAGGTGATGAGTAATGATTACCGTATATTCTATTTTACTTGGGGGTGAAGGTATACTTTCAAGTCCTAGTCTTCTCGTGGCCTCCCATGTTGGTACAATGCAAGTGGGCGTGCTTATACAATGCAATGTGATGGAACTAATAGAGTCTATTGGTTATTTTTCTCCTTCTTTCCTCACTTCTTTATTTTTCTGTTTCTGCTTGTAATGGAATTAGAAAATTTTGTTCTTTTTTTTAGTTTAGTTTGGGCTGCCTTACTTGGTTTTACTGTTTTCATTGATGGTCTCTGAATCTCATTTGTTTAACGTAAATAGTTTGGGAACAATGATAAAAAAATGTGTTTATATAAATATTAGGTGGGTTTGTTTATTATTTGAACTCGTGTGAATCATGTTAAACTGATTTAAATCGGAAGTTACACAATTTTTTTTAGTAATTTTTCCTCAAGTTAGATCGAGAAAATGACAATTTAAAAAAAAAACAACTTTTTTAAAATAAGATTTTACATATGTTCAAATAATAAACGAACCTAACTTACTGTGATTACTGTAATGTATGTTTAAATAGATAATTGTGATTATGTGTGTTTAAGTTCTTTTTTTTTTCTATCAACAAAACATTTGTTGTCTTACGTTTCAGTACTTATGCAACTGCACAGCAACATATAATCAGAATTATGTTTTACACAAAAGTTGAAAAAAATTAATGCATTAACAGTCCAAAGAGTTTTAAATTGTTTAATGATTTTAAATAGTTCTTAACTATTTAAAGCAGCGTTATCTTCAGGAAACAATAAAAATGTAAGATAACATTATAAATTTTATACGTTTGCTGATGAAAGGGTTAATGAGAAAAAAGGTATTAAAAATTGCTTCTTTTTTTCTTTCTTCTTTTTCTTCTTCTTTTTTTTTACAAAAAAATATTACATGATAATCTGTTTATTTTGTGCATCCGTGAATAATTAATGAATACCGGTATCTTTTGTTTGAGCAGCAAATTTCTTTGCATAAATCACGTGTTTAAATTCAAGAAGAACATATTGTTGATTATTCACTTACTTTATTTCCTTTTAGGCGTGCAACATGAACGTACAGACCAACAAAGCAAACCTTTTATATCCCAGAACTGCATACGCTGTTGAAGTTGAAAATGTTTGTAAATCCTACGGTTTTAGGAAGAACAAAACAACTATTCTTAATGGCATTGACTTGACTATTAAAAAAGGCAGTATGTAAGTATGAAGTGCTCTTATTTTGCAATAAAATGCAATTTTGACTTTGTACTTTTGTTTTTCAGTTACGGTTTACTAGGCCCTAGTGGTTGTGGTAAAACAACGCTTTTGAGGTTGATGATAGGTCGATTACGGCCTGATTCTGGATCTATCAAAATCTTTGGTAACCCTGTTGGAAGTAGGGAAAGTGGAATTCCTGGTCATGGTGTGGGCTACATGCCTCAAGTAAGTGCAGTTAAAATTTCTCACATTTGTAAGATGAATGAAAATTTTGCAAAAAATGGTGGACGTTTTCTACAAATTTGATAATTACCTTGTTGGAATTTAGGATGTACAATATTTGATTATATGATGTGGAATGAGACTTGAAGGGGTGTTGTACACTATAATTATACCGGTAGTGATACAATGTTTTACAAATGCAATTTGCTGTGTTAATTTTAAAGCTAGGCTGAGTCTTCCTAGTTTGGATACGATTTGTTAATGTTATGCTTAAAGCTTACAAGAAGAGCTTCAAATTGATACATAACAATTTTCATACTGAATTATGTATTCCCTAAAATTATGTTAATCATCGTTCAATACAATGAGAGATAACTGAATTTAAAGTTTGCATTGTAATCAAAGAGGTTGTTATTATTTCCTATTTACACATGTTTTTATGCATGATATAAGCTATCAGCTGTTCAGTTTTATTTGTTGTTTTGTTATTTTTTTAGGTTCAGTAAGGTATGTGGGATTAAAATTAGGTTTGGGAGAGTTGCGTTTTAGTGAAAACTATAAGGGTTAAAAATTAGTAATGACGGTAAACGTTCGTAACTTCTATGAGAGGAATTAAAATTATTGATAAAATGAGGAGCACCATGGGGTGCATTATTGAGTACCCCATAGGTTTATCCGAATCTTTTTTAGTTTTTTTTTTTACATAAAAATTTATCAATGGTTTAAAACAGTTTCATCCTTTGGCAATAAATGACAACTTGGCCATGAATTTAATTTAACTTTTCGAATGGTAAAACAAGGAAGTACGATTTTTTTGTCTTAAGCATATATCTCTTATGCAATCACGGCTGAATTAATGTAAACAATTTTTTTTAAAACAAAACAATTTTATACGATTGTTGGAGAAGGTTGGATTGTGTGGCAGATCATATCGTACTGAACATCAGTTGTACTTGTGTGGATCAAAATTGAGGTGCTTCATGTTGATGCAACACACTTTACACGAGTTAGTTAAAAAAATTATTATTAAATTTATTAAAAATATACAGTTAACTTCCTCATATCCGGACATAAGGAGGGACTGGAAAAAGTGGCCGGATATGGGAGCTGGCCTGGTAAGAGAGACTATTTAGTGTGGAGAGACATTAAAAGGGGCCGAGACTTTTGGCCAGATATGAGGGTTGGCCGGATATCAGTATGTCTGGATATGGGGGAGTTGACTGTATAAGTAATGTTTAGAAATATTGTTGTTGTTTATGTTACTACATTATCTTTGATGGCTATTTCATGCACAATGGGAACTTAATTTCAATGATATGTTAATAATAGGATGAGAAACATGTGTTTGAAATGAATTATTTATTCATGGAGAATAATCAACATTTTTAACCTGTTTACAATTTATAAAATAAACAATTTTTTTACTAGGAAACAGCATTATTTAATGAATTCACCATTAATGAAACTTTAACTTATTTTGGTCACATATACCACATGAGTGCAACAGATGTCACTAAAAGAACAAAATTTTTATTGAAACTGCTTCATCTCTCAAGCGAATTTGCAGTTATCAAGAATCTCAGGTATTAAGTGATACCATACAGAGTATTTTGTGCACAAATTATTAAAGTTTTTATTTTTTTATTTATGATTTTGCTAGTGGTGGTCAAAAAAGACGAGTATCATTTGCCGTGTCTCTTTTTCAAAATGCTCCTCTTCTCATATTGGACGAACCAACAGTTGGTGTAGACCCGTTGTTGCGGCAAAGGTAAATCATTCAATCTGGAATAACATTGAAATAATTTTACACATTATACTCTTTTAGTATATGGAATCATTTACTAACGTTAGTCAGAGAGAATAACGTTGCAGTCATCTTAACTACTCATTACATTGATGAAGTCCGCCAAGCAAATGTGGTAAATATACTGATGCGGTAGTTAAATATACATAGTAGGTTTGTTTATTATTTGCACTTGGTAAATCGGGTTTAAACTGGTTTCAATAGAGAGTTACACATTTTTTTTTATAATATTTTTCATAATATTTCATCAAGTTAGATGGAGAATGTGACAATTTTACCAAGACAACTTTTTAGCACAAGTTGTAATAATAAACGAACTCACATATTGTAGAATTGGGTAGAAGGCAACTTTTTAGATACCGTATCTTATTAAAGACTTCTCATATTTATACTTTTTTTTATTTATTTTATTTATATTTTTAGTATAAAATTTCAAACATGTGTTGCAGAAAAGCATTTTTGGTTACCAAAACTAGAAAAACAAGGGTGTAATCCGCTAAGGGAAAAAATGGGTTTTGATAATTTTTCTTGTGGAAGTAGATTTTTATCATTGGCCAAAGGCAGAGCTTTCATTTTGTCAATGAGAAAAACCTTCTTCACGAGAAATTCTTAAACGTATATGCATGAAGTTAAAATTTGTCACAACTAACAAGTAAAAGTAAAAAAATATACAACTTAACTTTGAACGGAAAAGTCTTAAATTTATATAGGGTGATTCAGAATTGGTGTTACTGTACCCTCAGATAACTCGCAAAGAGAGCGTTTGAACCTCAACTATACAGCTTGTGTTGAAATTGCAACTAAACAATCATCTTAATAGAGAATTCCATAATCTTCTACTACAGAGAGAATGATTTTTTTAAGGTAATTTTTTGAGTGTGTAGTACAGTTTAAGCAGTGGCGTAGGATCATTATTTTACATTTTTTTACACTTACATTATCTATTGAGCACGATATGTACATACGTACTGTATACATTTTTATAAAGTTATGTGTAGATCATCTATAAATGTAGGGCAAATATTTACATAGACGAACTATAGCTTTGCTGCAAACATAGAGTAGCTTCAGTTTTTTTGCTGATAATTTTTTTTAATAATTGTTTATTTAAAACTTCAGGTGGGATTGATGCGCAATGGTTGCATCTTAGCAGAAGAAACTCCGGACAAACTTCTAAGAAGATACGATAGCAACAGTTTAGAGGACGTATTTGTCAAACTCTGCAATTTGGCTGATCAGTCATCTTCACCTGAAAATCTAAAAGATAAAGTTGGTATTTATTTATTATATCGTTATATTTGTTATACTTGTAATAGCGAGTTTTTGAATCCTCACAAAAATCGTATAATTTTGCTGTTTTATGCTGAAAATATAACTTTACGGTATTAGCATAAATTTATATAGAATTTAAGCATGCTAATTCAAGTGTTATGCTGTTATACTAAACGCTGTGAATTTGATCTTAATTTTGTAATATTCTCATTACAACATTAAGTTTATTGGTTACCAACTAAACATTGCAAAAAATTTAAAATATTTACTGAAAGTCATTCGTGACATGGGAAATTTGGCTTAACCCTTCCATTACCGGATCGCGAAAGTCTATGAGCATGACCAGCAATAGGTAAAAATATACTGATTTTTGCTATCTCGGAGCTGAATCGCTGTTAGTCAAATTGGACATAATTTATGTTATTGCCAATAGAGGGATATTTAACCAATCAGGATTATTTTTTTTCTTGCTTGATCCATTCTGTGTTATCTCTTCTAGGGAAAATACTGAAAGTAGGTTGTTCCACACTGAAACTTTTAATTCAGCATTAGCTATAGCAGAAAGCCTAACCAAAAACGTTTCATTGGATTTTAAGGGGCATAAAAATTGCAAGGGCTATAACTTTATTATTAATAATTTTTTTGCACCAAATTTAGTCAGAACCTAGATCTAGTTTACTAAAATATGAATGAACTCACATAGAAAATATAATCATCTTAAATATTTTTAAAACTTTCTATTCAAGTTGTGCGATATGTACATTTTTACTTATGGCTGGTAATGGACGGGATAAGCGTCATGTTGGGTAAAAAAATGTTAACAAGAGTGGTGATTGGTCAAAATTATAAGATTTATAAGTTGCAAGTACCCATGGACAGTTCACAAGTCAATTATGATTATAAACTGATTTAAGCCATAAAGATATGGGCAATATTATTAGAATTATAAGAGTTGTGTTCACGCCTGAAAACTTGCTACAAATTAATTTTTGTTTAGGAGTTGGAAGAAAACTTAGGAACTGTTCTCCGCCACTACAGTATTGTTTCTAATCACAATGCAGAAGGACTAGACGAAATCGAAATCGAAACTCCTAAAAAGACATCATGTAGTAACTATTGCTTACGTCCCAATAGGATTAGGGCTGTAATAAGTAAAAACTTCATCCATTTGTGGAGAAATAAAGGGTATAAATTATGACGTAATAATTTTGAAATGTAAATAAAACTTTTTTTATTTTATTTTTATTTTAGATCTTTAATTTTTCAATTTATTGTACCATCCATTCAACTCATAATATTTTGTCTAACAATGGGCCATAAACCCGGTGGTTTAGAAGTTGGTGTCATTAATAATGACGTCAATAGTGAATTGCAATATGGTAAAATGTTTCTCAGAGCAATTGACAATCAAACAATCATACAGGTAGGATTTTGGATATTTTTCATAATTTTGTTTTATATTTTATTTATTATTAGAAAGACTATGATGATATGGACATAGCTTTAAAAGCTGTCAAAATGAATGAAATTTGGGGTTTGATATACATCCCAGGTAACTTTTCATCAAGTTTATTTCGGCGGTAAGATTTGGAACTAATTTCGTGTAAGTATTTAATTTTAACTAATAATTGTTAAAGGTTTATAATGGCCGGTCGTGTTGATCTAAACGTTTTGGAACAAGGGAAAATTCGAGTTTGGCTTGATAAAATAGGTAATGAATTTATTTTAATTTGTTTAAAGGTATTTATAAATGTTATTTACGTAGATCAGCAAATTCTGTATGTTTTACAATCGGATTTATTATCGTCTACGCACAGATTCATCGTTTCAGCATTGACAGATCATGGTATTAGTGCCAGTACAGCTGATTTACCAATCTCAGTTAGGAATAACTAAATTTGGCATATTTTATTATTTACTAAATCTATTATTTATTGTAGTTTGAAAACCAAGGACTTCAAGAAATGGAAGTTGAGTCATACATGATGTTTATTGCTCCAGGAATAATTGTTTTGTTAGTAATACAGTCGAACCCCTCAAATCCGGACATAGGCGGGACTCGGAAAAAGTGGCCAGATTTGAGAGCGGTAGGTCTTGCGGGCGACTCTCTCAAATCCGACCATTCAGTAATTAACCGGATTTGAGAGAGTCGCCCTCAAGACCGGCCACTTTTTTCGAGTCCCGCCTATGTCCGGATTCGAGGGGTTCGACTGTACTAGAAATTTTATTAAACAAGATTTCATTTTTTTAAATTTAATTTTAGGATTTCGTATTTTATGGCCGTAGCGTTAACTAATTTAGCCTTTATACTCGAGAAAAAAGATGGTTTGATGGAACGTATTTACGTTGCTGGTAAAGTACTCAACGGATTTATTTAATATGAAAAATGCATTAATTGTCACAATGCAATTTTAGGTGTGACAAACATGGAAATTATTATTGGTTTTTTCGTTTCTCAAGGATTTGTGATGGTAGTTCAAGTTGCTCTGTCACTGTGTACTCTCATTTTAGTGTTTCATGTTCCATGTCACGGTCCTTTATTTTGGGTGATTACATTACTCATTCTTCAAGGAATATGTGGGATGTTTCAAGGTAAAATTATAAAATTTGCATATAATTTAATATTTTTTAAAAATTGAAATAATTTAGGTCTGTTTGTGTCCACTATCATTGACGATGAATATTTAGCACTATTTTTACAACTTGCTTGTTTTTTTCCAAGTCTTATGCTTACTGGTAATATTCACTTACAAATGGCAATACGGTAATTAATTAATTGATTGATTTGTTTTGTTTTTTAGGAATTGTTTGGCCAATTCAAGGAATGGCACGTTTCTTTTCATTTGTCAGTTTTTTCCTTCCTCAAACACTGCCAATTAAGGCGCTTCGATCGTTGTTGTTGCGAGGATGGGGGATTGAAGAAAGTGTTGTACTGCAAGGGTTTGGGGCTACATTAACATGGCTTTCACTGTTTATTATTGGTACTACTCTTGTGTTGAAATTTAGAGGATAAGTTTAGGTTTACTAGTTTACTAGAAATGAAGAGAATAAAAATCAAATAAGGCAAAATTTTTATTGCAAAATATTTTAATAGCTGCATTCAAAAACTTGAGTGTTAAGTGTGTTACGTGTGTTGTGTGACGTCACTTTCGTTTTATTGGTGTGTTCAACCAATTAAGACACTCATTTCTTAAGACAACACACTGTTTAACACAACACTCATCTTTTTGAATGCAGCTAAAATACAATTTACCGTAAAATGTACTCAAAGCTGATGTTTATTACCTATATAGTTGACAAAGTGTTATACGAAAGATTTCATTTTCATTTTTGTGATATAATAAACATATAAACATGTAGCATTTATTATTCTGAGGGATTGCTCCAGACACTTTTGGTGTGTTCATTTAAATTCAAATTAGAATTCGCACATTTATTGCCTTTGTACATCTGAAGATTCCTGAAGATGGCTCCATACCCAGTAGCCGAAACGTCGAATCTCATTGGTGTACAAAGGCAATAAATGTGCGAATTCTAAGTAGCATTTATAGTTTAAAACATGAAATGTAAAATCAAATACTTGTTATGCTTATGGAAAGAAGTTGAGTTTACCTGTCACCGCTTTCGTTCAAGTTTTTTTTTTACCAGTTTGATAATCAACAGATGTTGCATTGTACATTTAAATACGGAAAAAAGTCTATAAATTTAAAAAAAATTTCCATAAATTCTGTTTCGCACATGTTCTGTTGACACACTCTTGTTTTCGTGTTTCTACAGCAACACATCAGCTTTAAATTTGCTTCGCATAAGCATAATGTACAATGAGAGTTAGTCGTGCTAAACCCTAATATGAGATGGAGCAAAGCAGAGACATGGTCAGAGTTAAAAATGTGACCAAATCTTACGGTTTTGGGAATAATAAACAGCAAGTACTTTCAGGTATTAATTTAACTGCGAAGAAAGGAGCAATGTAAGTAGCTAACAGCTGGTTTAATGTAAAAAAGTAATACATACAATTTTGTTAGATATGGTTTGTTGGGACCCAGTGGTTGTGGAAAAACCACACTTGTCAAAGTCATCATGGGATTACTAAAACCAGAATCAGGTTCTATAAGTATTTTTGGGAAACAGGTTGGAAGTAAGGAATGCAGAATTCCTGGTGATGGAGTCGGCTACATGCCCCAAGTTAGTCATTAATATATATATTTTTTGTATTTATATTTTACAAAATAATATTAACACATTTTTAAATACCCTATTTTCTCAAATAAAGCTTAAGACACAATTAGCGCGAGGGAAAAAAACTAATTTTTGTTTTAAATAACCCGAGGGTCTCAATTAAGACACCCGTGCACTAATTGAAAAACTTCCCAAAATTTCATTTATAATTCAATTCGAATGATGACGTTTTCCCAACATAATATTTTTGTCTATAGTCAACGCCCTCAAATCCGGACATACTAATCACCGGCCAGCTCTCATTACCGGCCAAAAGTCTCGGACCCAAACCCTTTCAATGTCCCCCTACACTAAAAACTCTCTCTTGACCAGCCAGCTCTCATAACCGTCTATTACCGGGCAATTACTGAATGACCGGATTTGAGAGAGTCTCTCAAGACCGGCCGTTCTCAAATCCGGCCACTTTTTTCGAGTCTCGCCTATGTCCGGATTTGAGGACTTTGACTGTATTATGTTACAAATACAAATTCTGGAGAAAAAATTCAACTTGAAATGGATGATGACATTGAGCGAACTGAAGAAAACGAGATTTTCATTGATTTGTCAAATGGTGAAGCTTTATTTATAATGATGCTGATTAAAAATATTGAAAAATTATTTTTTTTAAATAACCCTGGGTCGCAAATAAGACTTGGATCTCAAATTGGTCTTAGGGGGGAAATATTTTTAACAAGTAGCACTTGTGGGAACCTTATTTGAGAAAATACTGTAAAATATTAAATACCGTACCTGAATTAAATTTACATTAATTATTTTCTAGGATATCGCTTTGCATATTGAATTTACAATTAAAGAAACTATGATTTATTTTGGC
>JAQFZP010001143.1:0-21965 GCA_034695745.1 Geophilus truncorum | reverse complement strand
AAAAAATTTTTTTCCCCTCCCCCCCCCCCCCCAAAAAAAAAAAAAAAAAAAAAGTTTAAATTACTTACAAAGTTAAAAATATATGTTATATTTCCGATTTAAATACATTCATTCACATCAAAAACATCAAAAGTCTTGTAATTTTGCCTTAAAATCTAAAGTAATCGACATTTTTTCGTGGGAAATTATGGGATTTTTTTTCTGGGGCCCTAAGCCAGTGCTTATTGTGCTTATACGTAAATCCGGCCCTGTGTGTCAATGGACGGCTGGATTGTTAAATGATGATGACACACTGTTGCTTGAAATAAGTGGAAAAAAGATCACGTGAATATTAGAACTTTAGTATTATGGATGGATGGATAGATGAATGCATCTGTTTACTTAGAAAAATTTTTTATTTTTAAATTATAAATATATCAAAACAAGACATTTTTTTTAAAATCTAAATTTTAGATGTACTTGCATTCTGATTGATACGTAAAAGCAACTTTGATCGAGTGATTTTTGATTAAATTTCAATGCTAATTAAAACGGAAATTTCAAATTGAAATTTGCCCTGTCCAAAGGGACCGCGCCAACCGATCACGTCCGATCTCGTTTGGCAGATAGGTTTATCGTGTTACCTCAGTTAACATTAAAATTCTTTGGAATATAGAAGAGCTAAAGGGAGGGGGGGGTTTAAATGGCATTTTAAACCTTTTCTGTAATTTACAAGACTGTATAAGCACCTTTTTTATATAAACTGTAAAAAAAAAAAAAAAAAAAAAAAAAAAAAAAAAAAAAAAAAAAAACACGGATGTGCTTATCATTTTGTCGCTGACTGTAAAATAATGTTGTATGTAAAATTAATTTTGTCAATCTAAAATCTGCCTATATTCGATCTAAAACGTTGTAGGCTTGTGTCGTTTGAGCATTGAGCTCAGCCGTCTCTGCTTTCGTGTACCACTGCCTTAAAGTGGCCCAAATTTACGACTTCATCGCTTTCATCAGCGCATTAACTTATGGAGATATAGGACTTTGCAATTGCAATTACTGACTTTTTCTACTCACTGAACTCCACTATTGCAAATCTCATCATGAAATGGAGGCCATAAAGTACACTTCTCTTCCCATATTGCATTCTTTCTCCTTATTTATGCCACTTCCGGCTTTCGAGATGTGATTAATTTGATTTTTTCAGATTAGAATTTGATATTTTTGGGTGTGCTTGAAAACTTTAACCGCATTAACCGTTGTTATGGTTACCATCAATTCATAGTGGTCACTCAGTTTTAGAGTTTTAGAACGATACAGCAGAATCTATACACATGCAACTTTAGGGTACGGCGTACATTTTGTGTAAGCTTTGTAGCATACATTACTGTACGGTATATTTTATTTAGAAATAAAAATAAAATTACATTTCAAACTGTAGTTTGAAGATTAAACATGCCTTTCGCGCTTCAAAATGTGATTTGTGTTCTTATATGACGTACAGTATACAAAAATTTGTACGTCGTACGGTACGCAACCGATTGAATTCAAAATTATACGATATGTGGTATAATATGCTAAATGAAGAAATCAAAATTTACGATGTATGGTAGGTAATGTACGGTACGGCAAAAGATTTCCACAATAACATGCTACACACGGTAATGTATGCTACAAATTGTACGTACCCAATATATGGTACATGTCTAAGAATTAATAAATACCTTCAATGATTCAACCACATGGGAAATCACAGTTATAATCCAAGATCAAATTTCGTCACTAGGTGGCGCTGTCAAGAAAAAATACATTAAAAGTAATGATAATTGCAATAAAATTACTATAAGAAAGAGGAAACTGACAACTCATCAGTGTTTTCCAAGGATTCAGAGGTCAGTGATTGGATGAAATGAAATGAGGAGTTCCATAAGGTTTTCTTTTTTTCTTTTTTGTTGCCTTTCAGTGGATAAAATGCCATTCAGTTATTCAAAGCATCTAAGTGGAAAATAAATATGGGGGAAAATTGTTTACGAAGAATTTCACCAATACTCTCTATTTTTTTTATTTCTTTTATTAGACTCGAGGAAAATATTTGATGTAAACAGAATCGGAAGTTTTTCCAATAAAATGGTTGGATGGAGGTTTAAAGTGATAGTGTCACGAAAAAAGTTTTTAAAAATTTTTTTTGTGAAAGTCGATTCTTTACCAAAATTTAGTTAAAAGTTGGGTCTGGTTGCTAACAGTTTGTCTAAAATTACAATTTGTTAGGACTGGTCTAAAATTACAATCTTTTATAACTTTGTTTTCCAATACTTATTATTATGCAAAAAGATTTTAACCACTCGTGATCGGTCAATCTAAAAATGTAATCGGTTACGACCGGCCACAATGTTCTGATTAATTTATCTAAAATTACAAAATACAGCTTTGATTTACAAAAATTACTAATTTTGTGAAAAGTTTATCTAAAAATGCAATTGGTTGCAAAGCTTTATACCGGGTCATCTAAAATTACAATTTGTTTTCCAAGAAATTGTTGCAACGTAAAAATGAGCGATCACTCCATCTATAAACAAATTTAAATTTTAAAATTCTGTGACCGATTTATCTAAAAATAAAAACTATTATCGATCGGTTTATCTAAAAATTCACGATCGATTTGTTTCTCACCAATTATTACAGTTGAAAAAAAATTCAACAACTTGCGCCCGGTTCCTCTAAAAATTGAACCGGTCGCAACCTATGTTTCTGTGAGTGAACCGCAACAAGTACTTAGTCCATTGTTAAATGAACCTGGAGTCACCCTAGATGGGATTAGCGTCTTAAGTGTATTTGCGATGAGGCAGTAATCCTCTTGCGCATGCTCGGGACAAGAAGACAGATTAGAAACGGGAGCAGTCTGTTGGGAGATGGAGAGTACCGTAGTTTCCCACTCCACTCGTCCCCTTACCCGGGGTAATTTGATTTTGTGCGCGTGCGCACTTACGATCGGTCAAAGAGAACGAGCGAATTGGAAAAAAGACACGTGCAACTCCCTTCGGACGTAGATTTGTGTTTCGTAATGCGATGCGAATGAGAAGTCTGCCAGGGCACTAGATCTTGTAGGTATTAGAAGCCATTTTCGACTCTCACGCCCTCGTGTGTTGATGATGGGAAGGTTTAGTGGATGGAGTTAAATCTTGGACGAATACTTCAAGGTTAAATGGTTGGGTTTTTTGTTTTTGGGTGTGGAAAATAAATTTTTTTTAAAATTGAGTTTAGGCAAAATTGATTTTACTGTTTATTTATAGAAAAATAATTTTTTTTTGTTAATGAAACTTTGCAAAATGTTAATTTTTGGGTGAATTGGAAGCTAAAATATTGATTTCTATGTAAATTTGATGGTTTAAAAGTAGATTTTTATAAACATTTTAAGAAGATACTGTATCGATTTTTATCTAAATTTTATGGCTTAAATATAGATTTTTACCTAAATTTGATGTTTTAAAAATTGATTAAAAAAATTTTATCTGATTTTTATCACAATTTGAAGGCTTAAAAATCGAGTTTTACAAATATTTTAAGAAAATATGGATAATTTATAGTAAAAGTAATAATACAAAGAAAAAATATCAATTTTTATTATTGTTTTCAAGACAAAATCAATTTCAATGTACTGTATGCATAATTCTTTAAAACTGAAACAAACACCAAAAATCGATTTTTACAAAACACATAAAAAATATCGAGTTTTTAAAAACATCTAAAACCGATTTTCATAAAAAACGCTAGTCAACGACTAAAACAATTTTTTTCCACTTTACAACAAATGCAAAGAAAAACTTGTTAAAAATATCGACTTTGATAAAAAATTAAACAGGAAAAATATCGATTCCATTAAACTTTTATTTCAGGCATCCCATTTGATTCCCAGTTCAAAACTGTATAATTTAAAACAACATTTCCCTAATCCAAAAAATAAAAAAAATAATAAAAAATAGAAAATTTGCAATTCCAACAACATGCCAACATCAGAAAAAAAAAATTACATACATTATTACATGACCCCTTCCCTCCTTCTACCGGGGACACTTAGAAATTCAATGACAGTTAAAAACTCATTCAAACTGCATTAGCAATCATCAAATTTTCCTCCTTCCCAATTGATGGGTTTGTTTTCCCCACATACACGTAAGACATCTGTAACTTTGGACTGGAATTTCTCATCAACTAGTAATAAGAATTTACATGAATCTTGTGACTTCAAAGGAAGGAAGGAATAGTGCTACAGGGCTTCGAACCGAAATATTTTTTATTTTGGTTTAAGACTGCCATCGGATCGGACGAGTTTCGGATCGGATTCGGTCGACAAAAATTCAGTTTGATGAGTTTTAGGATGAGGATTGGATATGTTGCTTACTAAAAAAGTTAATCATTTTCAAATCATTTTGAAGAAATTTTTAATAAACATTTGAACAAATGTTCATTAAACATGACTTCAAAATGATTAAAAAATGATTAGAAAATGATGTAAAAATAATCAATTTTTTCAGTAAGTGATACAAATCCAATGTGATCTAAACGACAAATTTGGTAGGATATTTGAAAAAATAGTGCAAAAATTAGGCAGAAAATAAACCTAAATAATTTTCATATTTAAGTTATATCTATATTTATATTTATATTTCTCAAAATTCCTTTCGTCTGTCTGTTTATCTGTTTTTCTATGGTTCAGTTATTTTTGTGCGAATTGCACCAAATTTGGTAGGGTCACGTCAAATGCAAATCCTAGATCAACTGCGGAAAAAGATTTGAATTTCTGCTTTTTGGGACCAACTAGAAAAAACTTATACTCGCACATGTGTTGAGGTTAATAAAGCCACATGAAGTTGTACGCTTAAGTATTGTTCTCACAGCAACAACAATGTACATTAGCCTCAAACACAAACAGGCTGCTTATTCAGCTGCTTGGGTGCATGGCATGGTGGCAAAACATGGCAACATGGGTGGTTTATTAAAGGACCATAGATTTCAATATCATTTTGGTCCAGTCCCAGTAAGCAGGCCAAGTTAATTGAAGTTTTCGGCCGTAAAGCCAACAAACTCATTGATCATGGGACTATGTATCGGATGGGAATGATGTCATTTTCTCTTCAAGTATTGTTTTCACTGCAACAACAATGTACAATAGCCTCAAATACAAACAGACTGATTATTCAGCTGCTTGGGTGCCTGGCGTGGTGGCAAAACATGGCAACACTGGCGATTTATTATATACTGTACACCCGTAGCAAAGCACGGGCGCTTTGGTAGTTCGAAATAAAATATAAGATACAGTAAGCAAACTACGAACACGAATACCATGTCGAACTATGGAACGAGACCGGTTAATTTATGTAATTAATTAGTTTTAAAATTTTATGTTGTATCTGTTCTTGTTATAATTGTTGCATTGCTTGAAACAATGAGTGAGAATGAAAACAATAGCCTCAATTTGTCTTGAATCGTGTCAAAATCGAATTTAATTTAATTTTGCAAAAGTTGTATTTTATAAATATCTAGGTTTATTTTATTTTTATATTTCGAATTCAAAAATTGTGCAGTTTTTGTGCATGTACTGTAAATTTAATTATCTGATTGAAGTTTTGGTCTGATCGGTTGGTTAGTAGTTTGGTTTCAGATCGGATCGGATTTCAAATAAAAGTCCAATTAATAACTTCGGATCGATTTTGTTTTTGTTTAGGTTCAATTTTCACTCTGAATCATTTCAAAAACTAATTCAAACTGGTGAAAATAAGCTTTTTATTTTATTACTATTCATTACGAGGTCAATGCTCCACAGATTTGGACCACATGAAAATTGAGGACAGGATTATACTCGTATCCATTTTCACTCTAGACAAATCAACAACATCAGACAAAACATTCAATGAAACAAGCGGAGAAGAATTTAACAAAATTGTCTTACAGTCATTCAGTCAACAGAGTATTATCACAATCACATAAGGGAGCAGTAGTGTTCCATCAAGTTCACATGAGCCAGAGCGACATGTGTACAAGTTGTAAGCGACACAATAAAACTTCCTCTGACTGTACGGTACAAAATAAGGCCTTTTAAAGAGGAAACGATTTATTAGGCTTCTTCTGATTCCACTGGTTTTGATTTTATGTCATCTTGTGAGTGATTTTTGCAAAAATCGTTTTTGGTCACCATTTTTTTTAATTTTGATGAATTTTGCCACCAGGGGGCGCTATTGGAGTTGTGGCTTGGTGTTATCAGTGACCACATGTGTGGCTGTGTTTGCTTGGCGTGCTTATCACTAGGTGTCACTTGCATTTTTATCATGCAGCTTAGTGTTTATTGTTTATTGGCTGAGATGAAGATTGTTGACTTTGTTTGTTCTGGCTGCCATTTTGAAAGTGGGGAAGTTGAGGTTGTGGTGTGTGAATTTAGGAGTTGTTTGGTAATTAAGTTTGTTAGAGATGAGATTCTTTTTGGTGGTAAAAATGGGGAAAAATTTGTTGA
Source organism: Geophilus truncorum (assembly GCA_034695745.1). Classification (NCBI taxonomy): domain Eukaryota; kingdom Metazoa; phylum Arthropoda; class Chilopoda; order Geophilomorpha; family Geophilidae; genus Geophilus; species Geophilus truncorum. The sequence goes on along the minus strand of JAQFZP010001143.1, from coordinate 15,487 downwards.
AATATATTAAGCCTAAATCCCATAGGTTAACACTGTAATTCATTCCTATCTGGTAAAGTATTGAATCATTTTTGTCATTATTCTTACTTTTGTTCACTTATCGTATTTTCCTGCGTTACGCGGCATGCCAGAAACATTGAATTTAGCAGAATTTGATTTTCTTGCTGTTGTTAAATTTTGAGGTATTTTTTCAGCATGCAATATAATAATGTATATAAATGGGAAGCAGTACTTTTAGTATTTGTTGGTAATATGAATTTGTTTTCATCAAACAGCGAAGTTGAAAAAGTACTGCTGGAATTGATTTAATCTAAATTTTTGACCAGCAAAGACACTTTTGGGAATTATTTTTGACATTATTAGACGGTCAAATTTTAATAAACCAAAGAACTTACATTGAGAAATTTTGTGAAAAGTTTAGGATCTCGAAATATTTAAGCATCAGGTTACCAAGAAATCCGGCTTCGGTTGTAGAGAAACCAGTTGAACATTACTGTAGGCTCTAACATTACATTAACATCACAGAATAAAATATTTTCACTATTTCGTTATTTGTGTTGCCATTATTTTATTATTTTTGTTACGGTATAAAATTTGTGTCCAAAAGTGAAAAGAAGACGAACTTTAAAACTTTTAAAAGTTCAAAACTAAACTTGGCAATCTGCAACTCGAGTGACACTTCTCAATCATTTCCCTTGCAAATCACACTGAGGATTATCAAGTGATTGCAAAACCAATCCAGGCGAAGAAACCCAAGTGCCCCCCGTTTGGCGGTGGGTCTTCGGCATCGATGATGAAAATCGGCTTTTACCGCCACAAGCCGCTGATCACTTGCCTCATTCCCATTCACCAAGAAGCCATTTCCCTACAACCACTCCTTACATCCACTGCAGCCATATTGGATTTCCATTGATGCAAATTAATTACTAATAAATTCACAAGAACAGGGGCAAGTCTTGTTCGACAGCGAACAAAGATGAAATGCAGCTGCCGAAAGAAAAGTGTTGCCTAAGTTCATTACCAATTTATAATTGAAACAAGGCAGGGAAGTGCACTTTTGTTACTCAAGTTATTACATGGCATTAGTGAAAAGTTGCTGCTGGTGCTGGTAGAGGGAGTGGGAAGTTGAGTAATGGGGCTAATGTTGTGTGACACTCAGCTCTAAAGAATTGTGATATGAATGTAAGCTGCTTTTGTGGAGTAAATTACAGTGAGTTTTTGTATACAGTGATTGTAGAGTCTGGAGTTGGTGGGAATTAGCTGCTGTTGGTGGATGTTTATTAGATTACTTTAATGTGGTAACAAGTTGGACTGGATTTTGTAATTGGGTTAAAGTCAGTCTTATTGGGTGTGGGAAGAATAGGGGAAGTGGATGTACTTTATGATTTTTTGCGTTTCAGTGTTGCAAGTTATTTATGCGGAAGGTACAGTAAGTGGCTTAAGTGAGTCTTGAGTCATAAAAGTTGTCACTGGAATGAGTTGTATGGGATTTTTGGTGATTGTATCATGGATTCTGGCATTATACTGTAGTTGAGGATTTTTCAATAAAAATGTGTGAAAAGGTTTAACCAATCATGTTTGACAGTTTAAATGATCAACAAAGTGTCTGATAAGATTATGACCGAAAACAGAAAAGACTCAAAATATGAATTTTTCTGCTAGTGTGAACTGTTGGTGTACAGTATACTTATTAATATATTTTGTTCTGTTGACTTAAGTATTTGTTGTACTTTTAATTTATTTGTATTTATTAGTCTATAGGTTGTACTTAAGAATTCATGAGTTTTATTTACATTTTTATTTGATTTTGGTTGTAGTTTAACTAGTCCAGTTTTTATCATTTAGTTTTGTTAATGGATAAGTGTTAATTTGTATCAGTTTGATCTTAAGTGACTTATTCACTTATTTCTTTTACTTCAAAGTAATAAAAGTCAGTAAAATTTATAATTTTAACGGTCTATTTTAGATAATTCACAGAAGAAAAGATCGATTAATTGAAACTAAATTCTTGATTCATCTGCTGTTGTGTTAAAGTGTAGTTATTGTGTAAAGTAAAGAGACGGGTGTTTATTGGGTTGAACTAAAAACTGAGATACAACTAAAAGATGACATTATAAAACTAATTTCAAATATTAAAAATCACAGGATAAACACCCAGAAACGTCATCATCGTAATCGTGAATGACTTTGGATCAACAATAAGTGATACGGTAGCAAAAAATAAACCAAAACAAAACAGCTTAGTATTATTTATGCACTAACAGAAACTAAAGAAGTAAAAAAGTCTAACGTCGTTGGTGACTATTACTACTACTACGGTCATACGCTACCTGTCGCAAATCAAAAAATAACACAGCAAACACTGACGTATTAATGATGACGTCATCCACACACACACATACCATTACTGTTACTCTCTCGAAAAAATAATAAATTAAGCCTAATGCACCAACAGTTGCCAAAAGCTTTTGGTTCGTCGAAAACACGAGAAAAAGACCGGGGAGTTTGGGTGGCAGAGTCAACAGCCATAAAGATATGGCGCCTGCATAAAAGGGGTGATGGAGATAAAAACGGAAGTGAGGCGCGGGCGGCTTAGATGGGGGCACTTTTAGCCCGAGAATCAGACATTTTTCCCCCTCTCTCTTTTTACAGCCAATAAATTGTCCTCTGCTCCGACAAGATGGAGGAACGCTGCAAAAAGAGCGTTCTTCTCCCTCCCACCCATTAACCTTAATATACCCCATGGATAAAGGGTCGTCCCGTCATCAGCATCCGTAGCCATAGCAACAGATGCGAGTGGTTTAATTATCCATGCACTTTATTGCGACTCGTTAAAGGCGAGTTGCGAGGAGGAGAAACATGGCCGCAATTGAATGCTTTTAAGCCTAATGTGGTCGTTAATGAAATTTAGTTATTAATTATTTTTCCGGTTTGGATGAGATGTTTATAAGTGGGTTTGAGGAAGAGTGTGGGTGCATGAGATGAGTCTTTCACTTAGTCTACTTGTTAGATTCCTTTAGTTTGTATAGTTCTCTGAATCTGAATGAAAAAACTGAATGAAAAACTTTATTCATTGGAAAATATTACATTTCACACTCTGAAAAACAACTTTTACGTAAGTTATAAAGTTGTCTTTATTACAACTACTTTTCCAGAATCTATATAGAAAATTAAAAGGTTGCTTAAATATTTCGTAAAATAAACTAATCATATGTTGAATTGATTCTGCATAGTGCTGTAGACTAGCGAGAGAAACGTTAATCCTCATCTCTATTATTGCTGCTGCGAACACACCAATTGCAATACAGTAAAATTTTGCATCGCGATTGGCTGAATTTTGTTTAAACCGGCAACTAAATGACAATTTTGAAAATGGCGTAACTTAACCCTTCGTTTACCGGATTTTGAAACTTACACTTTTGAAAGATGTTGTTATGGAAACTTGAATTTCCTTACCAAAACTTGATTCTTTGTTTTTAGAAGTTAGAAATTCGTCGTCAGAATCAACCACATCACATTAAAGGCGCTTTGACTAAACACTTTTTGCAGTGAAAACAACCAAATTATTTTGCTGGGATTTTAAGGGACAAGATTTTTCATTTCATAATAACTTTTTAAATTGCTGTTCAATCATCATGAAAAAAATTCAGAACATGTAAATCCAAGTTCTGAACAGGTATAAAAAAAATTAAAGAAAAATTTGTATCCACAACTGAATCTTGTCACATTTGTCACATAGGTCAGTAAACGAAGGGTTAAAGAATCATACTGCGCATGCGTGAATTTTGTTTCACCACCAATATTCACTAGTTACTGTAGCTCCAAATTTTGTTCAGCAAGTACAGTATATGGCATGGATCTCAGTTAATGTTTTAAAAGAGTTCGATACATACAATTTGGACTATGTACAGTTACACACAGCAGTTCTTAAGAGTGTTTTAGCATTGTTTTTAGCAATACTAATACTAAAATTAACATTCAACACTTTTAAATACGAGATTTTAATATGGAAAAATTTGGATAGATGTCGGACGCTATTTGAGAAAATACTTTAATCATCATCATCATCCAATCCTTTCAATGGAAATGTTTAGAGGCGAAAACAGTATGACTCATTACATCGACACTTCTGAAAATAATATCGAAAACACCACGATTAGGTGTAATTCAAAGACGGCATCCATTGGGAGCGTTTTGTTTGACGGCGACAAGCGAAACGGAATCCCTTAAGCACGTATTAGATTGGTTTATTCATGAATACACAGCAGTTGGATTTGTAGCTGTGGGCACGGCGCATGCGCATTGATGCGTCCTTTGTTTTGCGGTCCATCCGAGCGAGTGCGAATGTTTGGTCTGGAGTATCGATCCGCGCCTTCGTTATGTTCACTTTATTGGCTGCCAACCTCAGACTGCATCATTAAAATCTTTAATACCCGTTGCCAATCTGCCCAACCTTGGGCACAAAAATCCAATGTGGCAAACCGCCATTTTTTTCTCAAGAGCATAAAAATTTTTTTTTTATTATTGGGAATCTGAGATGATGATGGGTGAAATTAGGTGATATTTATTGGATAGCTGTTGAGGGGTGAGGAGTAGGGGAAAATGGTAGTGATAAAATTGGGTGTTATAGAATGTGATAAATTTGTTGTTCATGATATAGAGCTAGGATAAATACATAAATGCATAAAAAATATTATATCACATAAAACAGGTGTTTTGCCGAAAAATGCCTAATATGTTACAATTTCCAATTTTGTAAATCTAATTAAGGAATTGAAAAAGCAAATAGCTAAAAAGTTTTTAAATGTTTTCCACGCTAACATTAATTGCAGATGCTCTCAATGGTGAAAACACCGACGAATCGTTAGCAGAAGTTTATTCTAATACCGAAATTACTAATTTTAAATGTGCTCTAGTTACGAGTTGTGTTGTTGAGGAGTATTTTTCTCGATTTAAATCTATTTTAACTAAAAAAATGACATTTTCAGACAGCGGGTTTTAATTTGCTATTGCAATAAATTTGTCGATTAGAGATGATAAAGAATAAATTATTTTTGTATATTTTTAATGTTTTTATTGTATAAGTATGTATATAAAACTGAATTTTTAATGCATAAAAATCTGGGCTCTATATCATAAAGGTAAATTGTAAAATGTATGGTAGAATTAAAAGTGGAAATTTGGTAATTTTATTTGATTTATATAGGAATTCTATTGGATTTAGGAATCGAAAAGAGCTTTGTTTGCGAAGACTTTAAAGTAACAATTAATTTTTTTTAAGATTAACAGATAACTCTGAAAGGTGTTGTCATAGAGATTAATTCGGGTTGCATTGTATTGCTTTACTTGGTTGTTGTGTGTTCTAAGTGAAATCATTTACATAGAATAAAGGCTCATGCTAAGACTTCCAAGTTCTGTTCAGTTTTGTGCATTTATAATTTTCAAGAACATTACAAAAGTACAAGATTTTAAAATGGAGGGTCTGAAATGTGTTAAGAAATAATCGTTTATTTTGGATTTTACGATACAGTTAGATTCACTTTACATAAGATTTTTCTAATGGAAAATTTATTGGAAAGCTGTTGTTGAAAGTTGAATTTCCTACAAAATCTAAAAGTTGTTTTCAGAGTGTGAAATATGTATTTTCCATCAACTTTCCAATATATTTTTTAACGTAAAAGTTTTTATTTCTATCAATATTTTATGATACAGGTAATACATAGCGAATATGCATTAAATGCGTTAAATATTAGTTACGGTATTTGTCTTTGCAATATGAATATGAGTTTTCATATCCATAGTTTGTTTAGTCATGACGTCATCAAAACTAAGAAATTGCTCTTTCTATGACTTTGTGTGAATTAGTTTTTTATTGTGCATGAAATGCTGTTATGGCCAGCATTCATATTCCCCAAAGTGACGGTAGAGGGCGCAATTTGTTTTCTAGTAGTACTGAGAAAACATTAAACTGGCATTGCTTTTGTTGTTTACTCGTTTCGTGACTACCAAGATTGCATTTTTTTCTCTCTTTTCCTTTCTTTCTTTATTTATTATAGGTGAAACTCAAATCTCAGTTGTCCATTACATAATTCATAAATTGCAATTTGCATTTTGCATGCTGGAGTTTGTTTACGTTTCAATTTTCAAATTTTGAAAATTGAAACTTGAGTGCAGCGATACTTGTTTCTAGTTTAATGCAACTTGACAAGTTGTGATTGGTGATAGTGATATTCGGTGCTTGGAGTGAGATTTTAATCTTGATTGAGGGATGATTTAAGAGAGAAAAGGAGAATGTTAAAATGTTTGATGTTGAGATTTGTAATAAAAATCAATGTAAATCTGAGTTTGTAATGAAAATTTAAAAAACGTGAAAAAATTGGAAAATACCGTAGTGATAAATTTGTTAAATATTTTGTTGAATCTGAAAAATTTAAAAATCTCAGTAAATTACTTTAAAAGTTCATAAATTTTTAAAATTTTTAAGAAATTTGTCAAATCTTTAAAAAATGATTTAAAAAATTATAATACTGTATATAGTTTATAAATATATAAATATTGTCTAAATGTGTGAATCTGTAAATTTTCTATAACTTTTAAAATATTTTCTAAATCTTTAAATCTCGTTCAAATCTCTAAATCTGCTTCAAATCTCTTAACCTTTTTCTAAATCTATAAATCTCTTTTACAAACTTATTTAAATAATAAAAAACGACTGTAAAACATTACAAAACAAATCATAATTTTTTTTAAATTATTGAAAATCCACTAAATCTCTCATCCAGAAATCTAGAATCACAACAAATTTTCAAATGCCAAAAGTAAATGAATGTAAACAACAAATTAAATCAAAAAATTATTTTCTTCTGCATTCACACCTTTAAAACACTAAACAAAAAAGTGCAGCATAAAAAAATTAGTTTTCCTAATTTTGCCATATTAAGATTCAAGTTTTTAAGATTGCAGGCATTTGCTCACTTCCCTGCAGTCAAATGTTTGAAACGAGGTTAAAACTCTTCAGACTAATTACTTGGGAACTTTTAGCTACCTATGAATAATTAAAAAGCAACATTTTTTTACAAATTTTGAATTCATTTTTAGCTTTAAACTAATAACACTTTAATGACACAAAGTGGAACTGCAAACTTAAAGTGATAGTGTCACGAAAAGTCAAATCTTCACCAAAATTTAAGATTCATAAAATTTTTCTTTGCAATACAGTCAACTCCCTCATATCCGGACACAGGGCCGTAACTAGGATTTTTGACAACTGAGGCGAAACTTAAAATTTGCGCCCCCTGGAACAATTTTCCACAGTTTAAAGGTCATTTTGGCGCCCAAAAATATTTTGAACTGAGGCGGTCGCCTCAGCTGCTCACCCCTAGTGACGGCCCTGTCCGGACATAGGGCGGGACTGGAAAAAATGACCGGATATGGGAGCTGGCCGGGTATTTAAGAGAGAGTATTTAATGTAGGGAGACATTAAAAGGGGCCGAGACTTTTGGCCGGATAAGAGAGCTGGCTGGATATCAGTATGTCCGGATATGAGGGAGTTGACTGTATCGGTAACTTGTTTTTATGTCACAATTTCATGTTTTAAGATTGTGGCAGGGTAAAACGAAATTTGAACGGGTCTGAGAAATCGTGACGAAATAGCAGAAGGTGGGACTAATCCTTTGCTTTGTTTCTTGTCCATTCTAAATCCTAAATTCACTTAACCAGCACCATCTGTTGTTAAATTTTTAAGTAGACGCCGACTGTTCTGACGTAAGAGTCACCAATTGGGTTTGATTTCATAATATAGCAAAAGAAAGTTATTTGCAGTGAATGTGAGATTTCCTTGTTTTCTTTACTTAGATCGACTACAGTAAGTGCAGACTTATTCTAACGCTTTGGATCTGTGTTTAGACATTCTAATCTATAAAATCATTCATGAATCAAGTTTGGTTGACAGGCAAATCTAGATATAATGAAGTCTGCTCATACAATGTGAGTCAGAAAACTATTTTCTATGTTTTTAATTAGTATGCTAATGTAAGTGCCTAACTAAAGTTGTTGGCATTAAAAACTTAGAAAATAACAGCTTTATTTAGAATCCACTGTATGAGATTTATAATAGCAAAATCCCCAAACAAAGATTTATGCTTTACACAATTTTCCCAAAAGAATGATATTTTGCTGTTGAAAGACCATCTGTCAGCTGCTTTCATTTTTTACCCTTTCTTTGATAGATGATACAATTTCATTTTTTTTCTACATTTGCTGAAGAGAAGATAATCACTGCTTTTCTGTCTATGATTCATGGTTAAAATCCAACTCTGGCATCACCATGGAGAGGATTTCCACACTTCTCACCAACTTCCACCACAAAGTTTTGAGTAAACAAGTCATCCCAGATGCAAAAGAAGTAGTAGTGTGAAGTGGAGAAAGAAAAGTTGAAATTTAGTTGCTATGCACTGCACAAACTCTGGTTTTTATTGACATTAACTAGATGTAAATTGAATTTTCTTCTTATTTTGAAAGTTGCTGCAAACATCATTGGCAGCCAGGGTTTGGAATCCCTGAGCCAATTTTTTTTGGCAATTGTGGTCACTGGGATTTGCAGTCATGGAATGCAGATGCAAGATGAATTGTGGGATTGAAATTGTATGCAGACTGATGGAATGTCTGGAATTGCAATGAAGACATGCTGCAAGGTCTTCGAAGGGTTTGCGGTCTACCGAAGAGCGGTGTTGTGTCAGGTCTGGATCATGGTTTCACATGCAGGAGACATAACAGATTAATGGATGCTGGGATTGCTTGCAGCTTGCAATGAATTAGTAGGAATGAGTTTTGGTGTAACTGAATTGCTGGCTTCTGTGGTTGAGGCTAATGGCTTAGGCTAAACAGCAAAAGATGACCTCTGTCCTCTGTATGGGTGTGTTGAGGAGTCTTTAATCTGCTGCCACTGGAGAAATACTCATAAGGCCATCATGAGAAAAATATCTTGACTGCAAGAAAATTGTGTGCAGCAGACTGTTGTAATTTGGTGGTGCAAATGCTTGCTGACAGGATGAATGGAAGGAAGGAAGGAAGGAGTGAGGGTGTTTAAGACTTTAGCTGCAACTGTGGCCAGATACAACCTGCCACAAAATCTGTATAAATATCAAGTTTGGACAAAAGTGGAAAAGTTGGATGGCAAAATTGGACTCTAGTTGCCAAGAGAAGAATAAGATGTAAATGTTTCAGCAGATTTTGCTTGTTGCTTTTGTAGATACAATGGAACTCGCAAGTAACGACATTAGTTATAACGTCATTTTTTTTTTTGCTTAAACCACTTCTCAAGCAATGCTGAGATAATCCGCATATAACAACATCGGGTATAGCGTAAACCCATTTGTAACGACATAAATATTTATATTTTCTACAAGTGAAGAATCTGGTTATAACGTCAATTTGTCTTTTTACGTAATTTTTTTTATATAAGAGAGGTTTACCAACTAGATACCTACCAGTACAGATTTTTATCACAATGTAGTACTATACTTACTATACTTTAGAGGAAGCAAAATTAAATTTTACTATAATACCGTTTGTAGTGCCAAAATATCGTTACAACAATACCGTCGGAGATCGGTTGTAACGACAATCGATTATAGCGACATTTTTTGGGCAGTTCCTTAAATGTCGTTAATTAAAGATTCTACTGTACCGTACCTTAATTGGAAAGTCAACTCCCTCATATCCGGACATGCTGATATCCGGCCAGCTCTCTTATCCGGCCCCTTTTAATGTGTCTCTACACTAAGCACAACCTGTAGCTAGAACCTGTGCTGCTTAACTTTGGTGATTGGGTGAGATAAAAAAGAATATTTATAAAAACAAAGAGTGATATGCTTGATGTTGCTTAACTTCGGTGATCGTACGAGAAAATTGATTACTTTCTGAAGAGCTCATTATATGGTTCCATAGTTGCTTAACTTCGGTAATTAGACGAGAATACTTATTATTTTTTGATAAATGTATCATGAGTGAGTGAGTGAGTGAGTGAGTAAATATTGCTTAATGACTCCAACAGCTACTCTTGCCTGCTACAAAACAAGGTTTAAGATAAAACGCAAAATCTAAAAACGCTTAAAAAGATCATACAATCAAACAAAACGAAACACACTAGACAAATGTGCATATTCAGACAAAATACTGCAAAGATGCAAGAGAGGAATTACCAAAACAGAAAGCCCTATTGAATGTATGATGTACTAACTTGTAAGCCAATCTATAGCATTTGTCAAGAAATTTTGTCTCAGACCAACAGCTTCATGCTGCCAAAGAATTGATCTAGATCTAAAAGAAAGCTCATGCACGGCTTCGTATAAATAACATTTTAAAATTTGATGGATAAGCTTCGTTGACTCGGACTTTTTTTTATTGTGGTGTTTGTCTTGGCAGAAGACAAAGACCATGAGCAATTTATCAAAATGTAGGACAATGTCAGATGCAAGTAAATTGAAAATTCTGGGACTGAAAAATGAAAACAACTGGAGGGAAAATGAAGAAAAAACTAGAAGTTTGTAGGAATGGAGACGGCGAAAATACTAAAAGCCAAAAGACAAGTTCAATTTTCAATTATTAGAGCTTTATTTCATTTTAAATTTCCCTTGGGTTTCCCTTTGGGGTGGACTGTCTTCTAGAAGTACAGATTTACCTTCTGTCAAACCTTCCATTAGAATTGGCTAGACAGGCCAATTCCAATGTCAAGAAATAAAGTACATATCCTGTAGAGGTATTGGACATAAGGATTGACAGCAGCTGCTTGTCAATCACAACAGTGGACTTGAAGCAAGTGACTACTTGCAACTCATTGGATGATAATTAACACAAATAACTCAAAACTGGTTAAATCAGGACATTTGTCAATTTTTTAGCTACACAATGATGTACCGTATTTCTCAAATTAGAAGCGCATGCTTTTATTTATTTTGTCAACCATTTTTCGTGGGGACTGACTACACATTGTTTGCCATTTTCTCTTAAGTTAGATTGTGAAAATAACAAGTATATCTAAGAGAACTCTCTTTACCTAAGATTTTACTCGTGTTTAAATAATAAAAGAACCCATCTACTGTATATGAATTTGATCAGCTGCCCTTTATCTCAGCCAGTCATCGAAAGCAAAGGCTTTGCTTCTTAAGAACTACTTCTGAGATTTCTTCTGATCACAAATCCAGAGCATCAGCATCACAGTACATCGACTGAAAATTCTTCCAGAAATATTAAAATTTTTTATGCTATGGTTGAAAAATTCCTTAGCTTTATGAAGTTAGAATCATTTTTCCAAAAATTAAAATTATTTTTTTTTAAATTTCTTTTATTTTTTGCTGCTTAAAGGTTTCTTCAGTTTTAGTTACACAATTGTTCTCACCTGAAACAAATTTAGAACAACAAGAACAGAGCTGCTGACACGGATTCGTTTCGAAATATAATTGCTCGGCATGCTTGCATGTGTGTAATAAGTGCACACATTCATAGCAGAGAAGTGAGTCAGATGGAATTTCATTTGCTTTGCCTTTGAGCCAAATTTACTTGGTGAGGCCTCAACACATAACCCTAGCTTCAACTTTTATTAGATGTGCGCGAGCAGGTATTTTAATTTCGTCTTTGATATAAACAAAGTGAAGCTTTTGTGTCGGCTTTTCGGTTCAATGAACTCACATACCCACCGCTTAAAAAACAAAACAAAACAATGGCAGCTATTAAAATCACAGTTTATTTGCTACTGGTATTTGCAATGTTTTATAATGGTTGAAATAGGGAATACGATTGTTTAAATACGATTGTTTAGTCGCGATTCAGTTCTCAAAATATAAACATGTGAAATTCAACATCTTTCTTACAAGTGGATCTTTACAACTATTTGTGTATTTACTAGTTAGTGTTTAATAATTCTGATGTCAGATGTGATTGTATCACCTTTTACTTTTATTTTAGTTTTGTATTCCTTCAGTCTGTTTGACTTCAGAATAAACTGGATGCAGTTACAAAAACTCTAAAGGTGGAAAACGCTTGTCTCTAGTTGTGTACCTAATAGGAAGATTAACATTTCAAACTATCGGAGTACATTAATCTACCATCTTTTAAGGAGTGTTATTACACTTCAATTTATTGGTGATTAACACTACTTTTTATATGGTCTACAGTAGTTCTTTAACTTAAGGTTGACTTTTGCTCCAAGTAAAGAACGTGGAAGAAGGTGTAATTTTTTTCTTAATTTTATAAGGCAGACATTTGTATAAAAAAAATAAAAGATAGATTTAAAAGATCTCATCTGAGTAAACATTTTATACTTTAAGAAGGTAGAAAAATATAAAAAAAAACGTAGAAAGTACCAAGATGGCGTAAAAGGTAGAATTGTATGGTGACTTTTTTTTTTTTTTACTGTCAATAATCTAAAAAGTGTATATTTATACTTTATTGGTGGTTATTCTTTAATAAATTGGCTCATTGACGAAAAGGTTTTGAAAATTACATTTAGAAGCACAATTTAGCATCACTTCTAGTGTAGAAATGTAGAAAACACTGTTATCTACAGTATCTATGTTACACCTTTTTGTGTAAGAATGTGTTTTGTTTTAACTCTTTTGCTAGTGTGCTTTATTAAGTCAAGAGCAAGACGATTCATTGTCATTTATCTCGGAACTGTTGTTCTCTTGGATTCACTATCGAACTGTGTTTTTCGTTTAACGGTTTTGAACCACATTTGCAAGTGAAATGTAAATGAATTTCTGCCTTGTTTATTGTATTAAAGCAATTAAAATTTGTGTACATTAAGTCCCATATTCCCAGCAGCTTCAGAAGCATTGAAATGATTATTGCTGTTTGTTTTTTGGTTAAAGTTGAAGCAAGTGAAGAAAAAGTGGTTGCAGTCTAAGCACATTGGGCAACAGCTGTGTGGAGAGCAAACAAATTAGAGTATTGATTCTTGATTTAACTTGCACAGATAAAAGGGGTTTAGAATTGAGTGATTAATTAAAGGTGATTTTAATTTGCTTTATTTTGAACTTGGGTCTTTGAGTCATTATTTAACACAAGAGATCACAGAAAGGTCTTCGAAGCAAGAAGTGCATCTACCATGAATAGATAACAAGGTTGAATTTTGCAGATGGCACAAATTTTAATAATGTCATAATTATATTGTCAAGTTATAGGAGGAATATATCATGTTTTGGTCAATTTATTTTACTTTATATTTTATTTTATTTTATTTTATTACGGTACTGAATTTGAATTCAAATATTTCAATTATCTTGCATTATATTGAAAGCTGCTTAAAATAATTTAGGGAACGATACAAATTGGTAACATAATTATTTGGTTTTAAGATATGTTTTCATGTACAAGTTAGACTAGGCTATTACCCATTCACTAAGTTTACTGTACATGGGCAAAATAATTCAAATTTTCTGGCTTCCAACATTTGACATGTAAACACTTGAGATTTTAGGCATCTGGTTTTTTTTTTTTACAGTAAATCCTCTCAAAATAGGTGGATTATTTTAAAGGAAAATCTGAATCTTTTAAATTTTATCAGCAGATTTAGATACTCTGTATTTTAAGCATCTGCGATTGCACAAAACAAGCTTTTGTGTCTGTCGTCGTGACAACACACAAGCAACGTGTTGGGATGAAGCGATTCGTCCGAAACAACTTAAAGATATCGAAATAAGCATTACATTGCCATATAACGTATGTTATTGCAGAAATCTTTTGCTGTTCATTTAGCGTACAGTATACTGTCTCGTATAATTTTGAATTTCGAATGTGTGGCAGATTTATTAAAACTGAGCATACCGTACAATATACTGTACACAAAATGTACGCCGTACGATACCCTAAAATTGCATGTGTGATTACTCGTCTTGCTACGTTGCACAGATTGTGTGACAAGTAAAAAATACCGACACATAACCAGTACCGCATTTTTTAAATCGGTACGGTAATTCAGAAACTCCGGATTGTTTTGCCCATGTAAACGTAGTGATAGTCAAACTGCGAAGTCGAAGTTTGGCACGGCAGTTCGATTTTACTGCAGTTTGTTTACCTTGTTTCTAACAACATTGAGTCGGCGCGAGAAGGGGGTTGTTGGTTTTGCGAGTCCCTCGTGCCATATCAGCCGAAGCAGAATGGTCGGTGCACTTACGTGAGGCCCAAACCCACACTCTTTGCGGTTCAGGCACTGGGTAAGGTCACACAAAATAAAATTCCATAAGGTGCAGTGGCAAATTGCCTTCTCCTTTTTACTGTCATGTGTAACCATGATAAAGAGTGGCTGTTGAGACACACTTTAATTATGATGTATCAGCAAGGTCAGTGTGGGACAGACAGTAAACAAGATGGCCTCTGGAGTGTGCGCGTGACAGAGACGGTTAAGTTTGCCGCTCTTCGGCAGCTGCGAAAGATTTGCTGATGGCTGTGTGTGGAGGAAGTGGATCGAAAGACCGGTATCAAATGGTGGTTGTCGAGCAACTGGAGGAAAGACGAAATGAGAGTTGGGAAAATGTAAACAATCCAATTACGCGCGAATGGCTGTGCCTTGGATGGCGCTACAGACTTGCTACTATTAACCTGGCTTTGGTAGTTAAGTCTTTAGTGCTTCTGACTTTACCCTCCAATGACCATAAATCGTGATCTGGGTATAAGGATGGACAAAGTTGGGTTTTTATCTTTTCTTAAATGTTAGAGGAATTTATAGGTTTTCAAGAGGTACCGTATATACCATAAGTTGCAGGGTTTTTCGATAGTTGAGGAATTTGTAAAACAGATTTTAGCCAAATCTACGGTCTATATCGTTTAGAGTCAGAAAAATTAGAAACTTAACTTTTCGTAAATTTCTTAAAAATATTAATTAAATTAAATATTGTATCTCATGAGGTACAATGTCGGTCACTAAGAGTTGTAAATGAAACAATTCATTGATGAAATTGCATGATTTTTAAGTTATTTAGAATTAAAAAGTGTTCGAAAAAGTCACTAATGCATTCAAATTATTGTATTCTCCAGCATTGTTAGGCTATTGTTTATTGTTTTAGAAACTTCATTTAGTAAGAATTGGGTTTAACAATATTTAATTGAATTTTCAAGAATTTTGCCTTAAATCTAAAAGTTTATCAAGTCATTATTTTGTCTTTGCTTTCTTAATCCATTAACTAAATATTTTCTTTTTCTACTTTTAGGTAAGAAAACTTTTGTTTGCCACTTTGTTGCTTTAGTACAATGTAAGTAGTATTTTAAATTCAAATTACTTTGGCGTTGAACAGCCATTGAGCTATTGGGTAACAACCTATATGGGGAGTGTGCTCAGGGTGCAAAATGAGTGGTCATGAACATGAAAATAATTAGTAATAACATACAACATAATTAAATATTGAAATAAAGATATCTAAAACTATATTTTGAAGTTGTGTGTGTCTGTGTGTGTGTGTATCTATAGGTTCGGTTATTTGCGGCGCGATTT
>JAQFZP010001142.1:0-21973 GCA_034695745.1 Geophilus truncorum | reverse complement strand
CAACTGAGAAATATATATTAGATTTTCTATTCAGCACTTCCTGACATCTAGTGACTAAATATTACATTTCTCAAACAGGAAAATTTTTAAATTAATTTATTTCTCGAAATACAAATTAAAAAAAAATTATTTTACACAATTCCCAACACTTTTATTTACTTCCCTTTTAATAAATAAAAAAAATGTATCTCAAGTTTCCTTCAAGAAATCAAGTCACACTGACCCTATAAATGACTCATTGTCAGTCATTACACACCACTGTACCAGACAAATTTCTCTTAATTATCCTCCAATCTGCATTCTAATAACATCACCAGTGACCAATTCAATTTGTCAAATCCCTCATCTCTCTACATTCAATTCACATCTGAACTCACTCAACCTAAAAATAGATACGCAATTTCCCTCTTTACAAAATAGTATCTTATAATTTCAAATTACCAACAGCATTATCTTCTCATTGCTCTCATCTGACTCAAGGGACTAATCCACTTGCCTCAACAGGGTATAAACACAACTTTCAGCAAAAATTAAACCAAACATTACCATTTTCAAAAACAATTTCACCAATTACTCAATTAAAAAAAAAAAAAAAAAAAAATCCTCCCACATTATCAATTCCATCGAACCACAAAACCACAGTTGCCATAACTGCAGTTCCGTTCACTAGTCACTCGGAACAATTTGCGCACAACTAAGTCAATTTGTTCACCACTTCCCTAAAAAACACACCCAATCTTTTCCCTTTTTATCACTTGATACCATCAATCAGGACTCGAAGCCACAGGTGTCAGTAACAGCCTTCCTCCCCCCCAAAAGCGCCTTCTGGTGGAACAGTCCACAAACTCCACGAGGCACTTTTTTATTTACCTTTTCTTCCTACTGGCCAACTCGACTCACCTGAGGCCTGCAACACAGACACGGTGGCTGGCGCTCGAATGGGTCCGCGACTCATTCGCACATGTTTGGATAAGATTTTCGAATTATCGGAGAATGACAAGTAGGAACTGCTGGTTTAGAACAAGTGTCGTACAAGTCATCTTCCACCCATCGAGATGGCGTGGTTGGAGTCGTGTTTATGTTTCGACCTCTTCACTGCGTCGATAGTCGTTGGATTAGTGACAGTCGTGAGTATTTATTAAATATGTTTTCTTGGTGTGTTTTT
Organism: Geophilus truncorum; assembly: GCA_034695745.1. Lineage (NCBI taxonomy): Eukaryota > Metazoa > Arthropoda > Chilopoda > Geophilomorpha > Geophilidae > Geophilus > Geophilus truncorum. Next base: position 20,808 of record JAQFZP010001142.1, on the reverse strand, counting down.
CACTGAAAACCGGTCGCATTTCGGCCGTGTTTGCAGTGAACTCGTTTTTAGATGGCAGACGGTTCCTCCGAAAGGGGAAAAATGCCATTAAGAGTGGTTTTTTTTTGGAGTTAATGGGATGGAAATAGGGCTTTTATATTAATGGTTGGTGTAAATGAGCAGGAAGAAGTTAAAAATCACACACAAAGTAGGTTATTTTACTGTTTCCTATTGCATAACTACCCCATAATGAAAGATAAGGAAATACGAGGGATTAACCCGTTTTCAAACTTCAATTTCACTTTTTCCATTTTCTATTTTCTATTTTCCAATTGTATCTGTTGGAGGACACTGCGAAATGGGTCAGAAATCGTGGCCCGTAGCCAAAAGGATAAATTACAAGGGGTCAGTTGGGATTAATTAATATGGAAACCCACACAATTTGAACAATTTTAAAGTTGGGATTTTTTGTTTTTTTATTTATTTATTTATTTTTTTTTTGTTGTTGGAAACATCAACCAGGTATTTGATAAACATGTTGAAAACAACCTTGACCTTGGCTCTCTGATTAGTAAACTTTTTTTTGTAATTTCACATTTTTAATTGCACAAATTGGATTGACCCATTTCCAGCTTCGACTAACAAATGATTCCAAATTCGAGTAAAGTGGGATCAAGTTCCACTTTTAGCCACTTTTCACTCAGAGCTACGTGAAACTTTGAAATGCAACTCATACGTATCTAATTTCTTTCCCGGAGAAATTATGCGTAGTAATTACCCTTCAGTCTACACAAAGCTGTAAAAAGATTAAAGGTTTACTTTTCCCACCTTTGCATCTGCAGTCGTAAAATTATAATCATTCGAATACCAATTCAGGCAAAAACCTTGTGCAATTTTCACCTTGACTCCCCATTTTTATCTACATTTCATATAAAATATTTTTTCCAAACAGGACTTTGCTTTTTTCGTGGTTCGATATGAATCTGACTTGAACTTGTTTTTACTGGGTCACGCTTTCATTTAGATTTGATTGTCTCTTTTCAAAGTTCAGTATTCCTTAATACCCATGGCCGTAACCGTCATTAATATGCCACGAGTTCGTCCTTCATTCTTCCGCATTCAGAACCTCCATGAGACCGATCACCTTGAATTTTTTTTTAACTCGAGTCGTCACGAATTTCACTTATTTCTTATTTTAAATTTATAAATGAATTCAACAAGTGGTTTACTCCTAATGAAACCTAGTGGTTTTAATTGCATTGTTTTCCTGTTCTCGTTTCATGTGACACATTTAGAGGATAATTGTGAGAATACATGGTTCAGGGACAATTATTTTGAAAGTGAATTGTGTTGTAGTTATTACGAACAGTGGGAGAAACAAGTTGTTGTTGGGTTGGTTTTACAAACAAGTGATAAATTCTACATAATGTTGTGATCAACTGCTGTTCCCAACTCATGTTTTGTAATGGTAAATAATAAATATTGAAGGCCAAAAGTAAACAATAAGACATTTTACTTGGGAATTAATTTTTCTTTTTTATGTTGTATTGTAATTGAATACTTTTAAACTGCACCATTGTGTATTGAAAACATTTTAATTTTTTTTAGGTCATTTATCTGGTTGCCTTTGCTGTTGAATTATGGTGGATTATTGATTCCAATTGTAAGTATATAAACTCAACCCTTTTAATAACCTCTTCTGAAAAAACTTTTTATACACAGTATTATAAATAAATGAATAAAAATTCTATAAATAGGTTTCATCATGCATGAAAAAATGTCAAACAAAAAAAAAAATCATTGTAAATATCCCCGTTTACTGTAATTGTACAAACTTGAAGGGGAAAAAAATAAAGCGCGTTCTAAATTCCAAACACAGTTCAATAACCCGAGACTTAATTAAGCATCATAACACCCTCTGAGAAAAAAAAAATTAATCCTTTTAATGGAAAATGAAGTTGTTAATGTGAAAATAATTTGTTTGCTAATTTCAGCCAGTCTTCCAATTCCCGCTTATATATTATGTGTTGGATACTTCATCATTTTCTTCACCTCCGTCATCATGATTGCCGGAATGATAGGGGTGAGTTGATATCAAACTGACCGAACATGACCCCGAGCACATCAGTTCTTCTTTCTTTGTACATCTCCCAATTCAACGACCTCGTCCTTTTTCTTTTTATATTATTATATAGAATTAAATTTATCAGGTCATCTTATACAATTTTCACAAATTCCCATTTTTCCTAGCAGAATAATAAATCTTTTTCTCAAAGAAATTCCTTTTTTTCAATTTTCCAGCAAACGAGCAAATGTTTACTTGTGTGGCTCTTTGTTGTTGTTATTCTTTTCGTGCCAGAAGGAGGGATAGTTTTATTCATGAGCATCATTCATTGGGTGAATAATTAATGTTGTGATAATAAGTGTGACTTAAAGTACAATAATTAATCAATTAATCAATTACAGACTTTGCGGCATAAATACGGATTAACTGAGTTAATATTTTGGGTTTGCAGAGCCATTTCAGACGTAAGTTGAGTTTGTGCAAGATATTTTTCCCATTTAATTATAAATCAAAATTAATTAAAATTAGTGTAAAGGAAAATGTAAAAACGTCTGTTTGCGCTATTTTCTCTTATAATTTTATAAAGTTTACACATGCAGTTGCTGAAGTAAGTAAACGTAAGATATAGCTAAAAAAAACATACACTGCATAAAATAAAAATTTTTATATATTGCAAAGTATATTGGAAAGTTGATGGAAAATATGCATTTTACACTTTGAAAAACAAGTTTCACGTAAGTTGTAAGGTTGTCTTTACTACAACTACTTTTCCAGAAAAATGTTCGCCTTTCCCAGAATCTACAGTATATAGAAAATTGTTGTAAAAATCAAGATAAAGTTGACTTTAATTACAATTTTCCATCAACTTTCAGATTTTGTAGAAATTCAATTTTCTACATCAGTTTTCTAATAAATGTTCCATTTGAAAAAAGTTTAATTCATGCAGTGGTATGTGAACACATGTGTGACCTTACCCTATACTTTGTTTTGTGAAAAAAAATAAGCCCAAAAGTGAAATACATTATGCAAATGAATTTAAGCTATAACTATAAGGGGAAAATATCTTGCTGAAACTCCACATTAAAATATGTAAATTTCACACTAAAATTGAATTTTTTAAAATATTTTTTCTTTATCAAAAAATTTCCATATCATTTCAAAACTCCAGATAGTTGCAGTAATCGTGATCCAATCTCAATATTCGGCATGGAAACACGATAAACAGGTGCTGCGAAGATTGCAATCACTTCATATGGTGATTACAAAAAAATTAATTAATTAACCCATTGTAAATCCTTCAAAACTCATTTCCTTTTCAAAACCCCCAGTCAGGTGCCATATCCGACACAGTGCTCAAAGACGGGCACTTCATCAACGGTCATCTTCCGTCCAACAACATATCTACAGCTGCGTACGAGAATTTAGGTTTCGTAAGCACCGCAGACGTCCGACCATCTGTCAGTAATGGCCAATTACCTTCATTGAGCAACAACAGAATTCAAAGGTATACATCGAATGAAACTGACCAATTAAAAAATCCCTGACTCACCACTCCTTCGTCAAGGTCTCTTTCGTCAGCGTCGCAACTCCGGGTTACGCATCACAGCTCCCTCCACGGCGGGTCACTCCCGGTGGCCAGCATGTACTTGGAGGACTGGCCTCATCTACAAACAGTGGTCACCACGGGCACCTTGACCAGCTCCAACAACAGTCAATTTGATCTCGAACAGAGGTATTCTTTCCCAGTGAAAAGTAGCACCTCGCTGGAGAGACAGCCTTCGGACTTACAAAGTTACCGGCCGCGTTCATTGATGTACTTGGACGAGGACGACTACTTGACCAGACCCCCGCCTTCGAGGGCAGTGAGTCTGGGCTACGTAAACTTGAACCCTGCCTACTCGACGCAGTCTTTGGACAGGTCTAAGTTCCAAAACTCCGCAGGGCGAAGGCGGACTACGTCGCTGGACGCGTTGGACATGAGAATGAGACCTGATATACAGTTGCAGAAAGTTGCCATGCAACCCTTTGACTATCTCAATAGGCCCGGGAGTAAACAGAGCGACTTGGACAATGTTTCTGACTTGCCAAACCTTAACGACGTCGCTTTGTGATCTTTAATAAATATTCTCATTTTTAAATATTTTATAATTTTGTATATATTTTTATATATATATATATAAAAAAGTGCTCTGCAATAATATTTTTAACCATTTTACCCATAATGGATTTGAAAATCTATTTTTGAGTATTTTAATAATTAATGTCAGAAATCACTTATTTTCCAAAATGCAATGAAGTTGCTACATCTCGGTGCAATTAATTATAATTTTCTAAGATATATATATATCTATAACTGAATAATATATTTGCATAATTTTTTTTTAACTCATATTCAATAATTATAAAGAGTAATGAAATGACCTAATTTCTCGTTATAAAAATTTAGCATTAGATCTAGTCATTACTCGCAAACATTAGTCAGTTTGCTTTTTATTTTAACTTTTTGTACTTACTCCACTACTAAAGAACAAATATCAAATTTTGTTAAAAAAAAAAATGTATAAAATACAATAATAAGACACTTGGTTTTTTTTTTGTTTTTTTTTTGGTTTTTTTTGTGAGTCTTCAATCTTTGTAAATACATTGGGACAACTCAGCACTGTTAATTTTAAATAAATTTTATCAAAAAAAAAATTACTTTTTAAATTACGAGTTTCTGATAACTTCGTTTACTTCAACCACATACACTGACTAAATTTACAATTACGTGTCAATTTCAACCGTTTCCAGCATGGTCGGATGAGGTAGTACTCTCGGCACCCTCGTCCCACTGGTCCACGTATTTTCCCGGACATCGTAGACGAAAAATCTCAACGATTTATCGAGGGCGAAGATCTTCGATCGCCACCCGGTCGCCAACATCACCCACTCGGGCGCTAACCCCCTGGCAGGAATCACCTTCCATTCATTATTCCCTTCATTCAGTTGATATAATCTCTGCGGCTTGTAATAGTTGAACGCGTACAAGTGTCCCATGACTGCCGCTGCAAACGGATGCAGCTGACCAAACTCTACCGGCAGTGACGGCAACTCGTGCCAAGTCCGTGACGCGGGTTGGAAATACTCGCACTTGTGCGTTCCACCACCCAAGACGTAAAAACGGGAGTCGAGTTCAACTATGACCGCCGTGTCGTCTCTTTTTTCTCTCAATGGCTGGACATTCCGCCAGACGCTCGACCGAAGGGAATCCAGTCTCTCGACGTGACTCAGTGAGTTGCCATAGCGACCGACGCCGCCAACGGCATGAACTGCGCCTCGCCAACATAGAATCTGGGGTCCCGAACGTGGGATTCTCAAATCAGCGAGTTGTTTCGTCTCTTTCGTTAATAGATCTCGGACATAACAGAGGGTCAGTTTGTTACCGTGCATGTCTTCGCCGCCGACAAAGAAAACGAGGTCGTCGCAGAAGGCCAGACCTTGTTTGTACTCGAGGGACAGTCCAAGGTCTTCAATAGCGCTCCATTCGTCCGCGCGGATGGAGTAGAAGATGATGGACGCCCGGTTTGCCTCGTCGCGACCGACGATGGCGAGGCACGGGCGGTCGTGGGTTTGTAACCGGTTCGAGGCGAGGCATCGCGGGGAGAGTTCCGACACCAGTGCCGTGCGGATCAGAGATATGTTTGGGTTTTGTAGATTGTTGCTGCAGTGCTGTTTGAATTCGGCACTTGAATCTTTCTGGTTGAAACTGATCGGTTCTCCCCGGTCGCGTTGTCTGATCGAGGCCGATCCTAGAAAGTTAGTAGTTGAATTCAAGGAATTAGGATTCAAGTTGTTATTTACTTGAGTTTAGAGCTGATTGTTGTTTACTAGCTGCAACTGCAATTTCATGGAGTCTGTCTTTGAGTCGTGGATATTCTTTCAACAGTTCTTCATCCTCCAAGAGGAACTTGGCGAATACTTCCGATACGTCGTCCAGTCGGACGTTGGCTAAGAGCGATCGCACTGCATCTCGGCGCTCCATCGGACTCACTTTGACCCAAGATAAAACTGCCTGTAGTATCATTTCTGATGGACACTGGCGGTCAATGGCAACGTCCATGATGGCCAAGAAGTGCTCGCGATTCAGTTCCTGCAACTCGTCAGCGCTGATCAAAGGCGAGACATTGCCCAAACTAAGTGAATAAATAGTTTTAGATTATATTCTTGATGTTGGTGATGGTGAATTATGGGTATTTTACATGAATTCGTAAATCATATCGATCAACTTCCGGTTGCCCATCTTGTCCGCGAGTTGCAGCATCGGTCTAAACGTGAGTCGGTTTAAAATATCAGCCATAGATTCGACGAACATTTCCTGGACACCAAAAACACCAAGTTTTATCGAGCTGCTAAAAACAGAACTAACCTATAATCGAAAACAATAATTATAAAAATCAAATAAACATTGAAAAATTTGTGTTTTCTAACTTTATCGAACGGCAAATCGACCAAGGATAAATTTCCAGAATAAATGAAGTCAAGTAAAACGTCCATAACTTGATGGTCAACGCCCTGCAACGCCACAGTATCAGTCGGTTCTTCTTCTTTCTCCATCAAAAACAAATCTTGGAAGTAAGAACTTCCACTCGAGAGAATAACTTTGTGTACAGGGAAGACATTGTTGCCACAAACGATGGTTAAATCTGTGAATTGGTTCTTTTTCCTATGTTTGTTGAGCAACATGCGAAATGTTGTGTTCATTTCCTTCTGTTTCATATCTGTGTCTTCGTTGTTGCTTGAGGTCGTGGGTTCGATTATGTTTTCGACCGGGATCAGCTCTCGTCGGCTGTCACTTGTGGGGATATTAGGCCTATCATAAACCTAAAAAATAATTTTTAAGATGAAATAAAAAATAAAGTGAATAAAGGTGAAGAAAAATATAAAACGCGCCTTTCTGAAATTGTCCATTTTCCTGTTAAAAATGAGCCGGGGTCATAACGTGTTGAAATTTAAACTTAGATCGAATTATATTGGAAATATACAAATTATAAAACGAAGAACATTCGTTTAAACAGCTAAAAATTAAAATAGAAAATGGTTGAAATGTGTGAATCACGTGATGTAAACAATAATCACATCATCCACGTGTGTTGTTATTATTATTCAATTCGAATTCAAAAGGCACTAGACAACGACACTCTCGAATGAGAAGTGAAAAAATTCAATTCCCGAGTTGATTTTGTATTTTTTTGACAACACGATTCACCATGGGGGGTTCAAAACGACCTGCGTCCAGTTCAGAGGTTAAAAAAAAAATCAAATCATTTTTTTTTTTTTAAATTCAAAAGGTATTTCTAATTTAGTCAAGTTCCACGACCGATGAAAATGAGAATTCACACGATTCGAAGCGGATGAACAAATCTGCCGACCGAATGCGACCCAAAGTTGCGGCTAACCGACGCTATTTGAAACCGGTCAACAACAAACCCGTCGAATCGGACACCCAAAGTGACCAGATGCCAGCTGAGCAGTCCTCTTCTGGCACCCAATCGGTGAAACCGGCTTCTAAATAAAATGTTTGATTTTTTTGTATTTGAGTGTGACAAAGATTGAGGAAAATTAAAAGTTGATTTTTTTTTTATTACTATAAAATGTCGTTCGTTGATTTGACTATGTTTGGGATTTGGTATTTTGGTTTTGCTTTGCCCAGTGCTAATCTGGGTCTGCCTTGGTCAAGACTCGTGACCAGATGACAAGCTTGGCATAATTCCTGACTCGAAATAAAACCGCAACGTAAACATTTACGCTTGATTGATGTCTTGATGTCGCTTTTGATTGACAGGTTTTCACCCGAATGAATTATATCTGAAAATATTCAAATTCAATTAATATTTTCTGCTTTTTACTAAATTTAATTATATTAACCGATTATGGCGCTTGGACGAATGACTTCTAGGTCTTTTAGAAAAGTTCTAGCGTGACCTCTGTATGCATTTGGTGAATAGATGCACTCTGTTGAGAAATAGTCGAGTTTTTTAAAGTACGCATACCTAAAAATATTAAATAAAAATATTAATTTTATGAATTAAAACTAGAAAAAATTAATTACATGACTATTTCCTTTTCATAAGTGTATTTAAATGGTTTACATCTCGGTAAATGTCCGTCACGACCCTGATAAAAAATTAAAAATAAAATTTTATTTAATTATTTTTTTTAGGATTTTAATTGTAACTAACCGTTACGATATCAGTGCATCGTTTAAGCCGTGAAATGTCACCACGTAAAACTAATATTAAATAAACATATTAAAATTTATTTTAAATTTTACTATTATAAGATATTACCATTCATAATAACAGTTTCTGCTATATCATCAGCATTGTGCCCTGTGACAATTTTATCAACACCCAACATAATTGCACCTCGATCCAAGGCTTGTCTTCTAAAAACACCACAAAATGTACCTTAAAAATAAAAAAAATAAATTTAGTAAACTAAAAATCAAAGTAAATTAATTAATTTATAATTACAGTTATTTTTGCGTCCTATTTCCTGTACAACTCGATCCATCGTCCATCCATACAATTCCTAAGTGATAAAAAATTAATTTTTTTACATTTAAATAAGAAAATTCTAAGATATTACTTCATAGGATAAAATCTTCAATGGAATACAATATTGATCCTTATTTCTCTTCACAGTCTGTAGGAAATTATTAAAAATTAATTTTTTAATCACATAAATTTATTGTTTATGTATAACCTCTAAAGAATCATCTCTGTAACCCGTAATTCCTTCATCAATTGATAATAAAACCAGTTTAAGTCCGTAATTATATCTCTCGTTGAGTAATTTCATGATATAAGCCAAAACTGTTGAATCTATAAAAACAGAGACAAAATTATAAAATTATTTTTGCTTTGACTTTTAATTTTTTTTTTTTTTTTTTTACCTTTACCACCCGACGCTGCGATAGCGACAAAATCATTTTCATTGAATAATTTCGCTGCTGTAATTGTGTGATGTATTTCTTCTTCGAATGCTTTGTAGAAACAATCTTTACATAATGCGTCGCCCTTAAAGAAGAAATAAAAACCACGTGTTATTAGTTGTTGCTCGTTTTTAATTTGTAGTTTTGTTTTTCTTACTGTTTTGGGTCGTTTCAATGCTGCGCGATTTTTACAGATGTTACAGGTAGGTGCCATCAATGTGTTATTAAATATTCGATGAAAGAATAACAAAATACTTCGTTGGTTTTCTTACGTTTTGCACTCAATCAACTTATCAACTTTGCAGTTGTAGTTTACGTTGCTGTCGTTAGAGAGAGCGGTGAGTGCGATAGCGCCCTCTGACGGCAGTTATAAAAGAGTCACTGCTCTGCCAAGCATTTCTAAAGCGCCAAATTCAAAATTTATTGCTGGATAAATTTCTTTTTGTAATACAGTTGGCAGAATGTATTAATGTTTAATTTTGGACAGTTTCCATCACCGGAAATAAACAAAAAAGCCAAAATGGTCTCCCAAAATAACTTTTTTTTTCTGCTTTTACTTTTTTAAAGAGATTTCACTAGTTTTGGTTCAAAATCGATGAAATCAATAAACTGTGATGAAAGTATCATTTTTCATTATTACCAAGTGGAAAAGGAAGAACAGTAGAAAACATCGGCTTGGACTGCCATCCAATAAAAAAACACAATAAAAAAAAAAGTTACCGTATAATTTGATACCGACAAGTGAGAAAGAAAAACAGTTAAATATAATTTATTGAAATTACACTTTTAGATTCGAGAAAAAAATTAAAATAACGATTGTTAGCCAGACCCATCTTCAACTAATCTCGAATTTATCCATTCTGAAGTAGATAAAAAGGCAGGAGATAACTAGAAATAATTAAAAAAAAATACATATTTTAAAATTTTACAAACATCAAATTATAAATCATTTATAATTACCCCACAACTGACATTCTATAAAAATGGGCGGCTAAAAAGGCATTGCCGGTTCATCAAAAGTGGTCAACAAAATGCTCGCAAAACTTCAATTACGCACCTAAAATATTATAAAATAATAATAATAAAAAATAAATATTATAAAATTTTATTTTTAACAAATTACCTTTACGTATTCAACAACTCTTCATAGATAATCCAGGACACTGAAGGAAACTAAAAATAACGAGGGAAATTATGGAATTACTTACACCAGTTGAAGATTCCTTGTTTCAACTAAGATTCAACTACTTTATAAGTAATGAAAATAAAAATACCCACGCATTTTTTATTAATAGTTTAATTTCTTTCTGTTTAATTTTTAAATCAACAAACCTGAAGAGACAAGTATGTTAACTACGGTAAAAGAGAACTGAAAAGTGATAATTATAAATATGTGCAATTGAAAATAAATAAGTGTGAACTTGCTAAAATATGTCTAAAAAATGTTTGAAAAATGTTTGAACTTACCAATCTAATCCCAAATTTATTGGGTTAAAAATGTGTTCAGTTTGTTTTTTTAATTAATTCTTTTCTCCTTAATTGATTTCTTTTTGAAATGATTGATTTTCAATGATTGTTTGCATTTGCATAACAAGTACTAACAAACACTGGTAACCAATTCTAACAAATTACAAATTAGAATTCAGAGCATCAACTTCATTTAGTAAAACAGCATGTAACATCTTGGATAAAATCAATAAAAGTCCTTCATCTTTATAAATATTAAACCAACCATAATTCACACTTGAATTGTGCTAAGTACAAAATGGCCTCTTTCCGCCGAATGCGTCTGGTTTAACCCTAAAACTTCAATAAATTGGCAACAGTTCAAATTCAACTCTCATCACTGTTGCCAAGCAGTCAACTTCTTTTTATATTTACAAATTTTTTATTAAATATAAAATATTAAAATCCCTGAATCTTAAAAAAATCCTTCAAAATCCAAGCGTGAATTACAGTCAGTCAGTTAAGTCTCCCAAACCCGAACAACAACAACAATCTCCAGCTTGATTAAAACAATGTTCACAAATAGTTAAAACACTACCTGAAAAAAAAAAAAAAATCCCTACGAATTAACCGGAAATAATAAAAATTTCATTCACCACATTGCAAGTCCCATCAGTATAAAAAGAGATAATAATATGGGAAAACATCAATAACTTGATGCCCAACAAATTTCATTTCTTTCAGAGGCACTTTATAAAATTGGACTTATCAAAATTTATACCAATGTTTGTTAGCTGTGTGTGTTTCTAAAACCCAACCCTTCTAATCCCCCTGAAACTGATAAAGGGGAACTGGCCATTACGTTGGTCGGCGTAACGGCAGGTGTCGAGCTAGATGACACCGTGCTCGGACTAGTGGGGTAATTTCCGGTTCGAACACCAGGAGGGGCTAAATTAAGGTATCCTGGACGCGGGGGGCGGAGACTGGCGTCGTCAGGATGTAAATAAAGATGGCGTTGGGGCTCTTGTTGCTGAAGACATCTGTGTACTACGTCAGGTAGAGAGTCTAGTTGTTCGTGAATGGCTGCTAAACGTTCGTCTACTGCGTTGATGCGGTTTTCAAGGATTTCTTGTCGCGCGCTCATGTCGGAGACTAGTTCATATACGGAATTCTGGGTCTGAAAAGTGAAAAGTAAAAATGAGAAATATTTAAGAAATATTGAAAAATATCTGCCTAAACTGTCACATAATTCTGGGGAAAAGTGAAAAGTGCTGTCAATTTTCCCCAGAATTTTTCGATCCCTTGAGCTTCGTTATAACGGGGTTCGATTGTGTATGGTTCCTCGCTTTCCAATCTAGGTTTAAATTCATGTAAATTGTAAACAAACAGTTGAAATTGGTTACTTCTGCTGTTGCTACGATACGAATAATACTAATTGGGAACAAGTGTGAACCTATCTGTGTCCTAATTTATTGAAATGGTCAACTCAATGTTCTATTTCCACTAACTAAGCTAAATAAACTAACTACTATCTTTACTTTCTTTCTTTCCCATAATGCACCTTACTTATACTACTTCTCTGCTGTACAAGTGTGAATTTCTTTCGGCACGTGTCAGGTCTGGATTTCAAATGCAATCCCACATGCCTCACATTCCTTGGACGCTCCAAGGAAAAAACCAACCTAATACTCTGACAGTTGTCCACGCATGAGATATTGGCTGAGCATGCTGGACATATATTGCCCAACAAGTCACGTACTCACGAATGAATGCTCTTGGCATCCGCACAAAATTAAAAAACAGTTACACCTTTTCACTTGCAAGAAACGCTACTAAGACCAACGCTTTACAGACTGAAGCTTGTATTGGATTACAATTACAATTCAATTCAATTCATGCAATACACACTTCTCTTGTAACAATAATTTTGTCCTACAAAATCATCAACTCTTTTACTGACCTTCGCCATGTCTGTCATCGTGTTTGCGTTGTCTAGTAATTTGCGCTGATCCATCTTCACCTTTCTAAGACTGTAAAATAAACAACGCAAACATGAGAAACACTACCTGAAACCCTTTCAACACCTCACCTGTAAATTGCCATCAAAAACTTTCTTTGGTGTGCTCGCACTTTGGAGGAATTTACGCGTTTAACGAGTCGCGTGTTTTTATAGATGAGCCACGTTTCCCTCAACACGTTAGCAGCTGCATTTTTCAACTACAAAATTGATTATTTAATACAAAAATTTATAATAAAATAAATACATGGAGAGTTTAGATAACTTAGTCTTATTTAGTTAGAAGTTAGAAGAATTAGTTGTAACCTACAGGTTTGACAACACGAAATACACCGTGCATTATTAATGGAAAGTAAAAGTTACAAACTTCTAGGAACAGACAGATCATAAATAGTGTAAAGAATTTAATTAGAAAGTTGTTGGCAAATTCAAAATTCTGTTCCCTAAATGTCAATTTTAAACTTTACTTTGGGCTTTCAGCATTATTTTATTGTTTATTTTACAGGAGATGTTTGATATAAAACTTTAATGCTCCTCATGATATTGGAAAATGCACTTTAGAAAATAGGTATTTATTTACCCTGTAAACTCTAATCCATGTCTACTGTTAATAATAAAAGTTCAAATACTAACTCTTATTGCAGCTTTAATGCATTGAGTTTTTATTATTAAGTCACAGAATTTATAGTTCTTGGGAAGTGTTTTTCTAAGTTAAGATTTATTTGATTAATTTTTTCTTTGAAATCCACTTACTGTTGTTTTTGGGCAAAGTAAAAGTTACACCTAATTCCCAAAAGAATTAATCCTCAAACTGAAGCAGGTTGTAATGAAAGTTTCTACTTCAACCACCAGGAGGCAAATCTCTTGTTTGTAAAGAATTGAATTAAGTTTCGACACTCCTAGCAATGCAAGCAGCTGGAGTGCTCAATAAACGAATTATAATGTCTAAAAAAGATAAAATAACATTGAGCAACACCACAAAAACATTTAAATTAACACTGCTTCATGTATAAATAATTTACATTGTAGCCACAGCTTGGTAGTTTGGCTTTAATAATATGGATTTATTCTGCAATAAATATAAGCAATGGAGAACAACATCATTAATCAAACTCTATGTGGTAAAGAGTAGAAAAATTTCTTGCTTCCTTTGCTGATTTAAAGTTTAAAGTGCAAGAAAATCCATTGTACTCTGTTATAAAAGTCTTAGACATTTAACTTCTATTTTATGTGCCACACCTGGATAAAATAAAGTTGGTAGCCTTAAGGGAGTAATTTTTCACAGTATGTTGCTATCTCTAAATCTCAATGGATTTTCAAGTTTTCCTGACTGGTCATTTGCAGTTATCTGTCCACCTTGTTGTCCACTAATAAAGTAAGGATTTTTTTGTATATGATGGTTTTTCAGTGTGTTGACCAGTGCTATTAGTGGGGGAAAAAATGGCTGCAGAGAGCAGAAACCATGAAATGTGCCACGTGTGGTGTCGAAAGCTGTACAGTAATCATTTAATCAATAAAATAAGTGATGGATCCCAAGTGATTGAGTGTGGATTTCCATGCTACTGACACTATTCTATTGATATTGATGGGGGTCTAGGTTAATTTAATAGTGAAATCTCTGGAGTGTAGATTTTTTGCTAGTTACGTTGCTGGATATTATTTACTTGCCCAAAATGGAAACCGAAGTGTAATTTTTGTGTTTTTTGTTGTGTAAAATACAGTCGAGTCCGCTTATACTGTAAGAGCGAGGTTCGAACTTCCGATTGTGGCTCTTATAACCGGACTGCTCTTGTATATTAAGAAGCTTTGCAAAAATTATAAAAAATGCCAGAAAAACAAAAAACAGGTAAAAAAAAATTAAAATGTGATAAACGGTAAGATAAATCACCAAATCTTAAGCTCAACTGCAAGTTTTTATATTTTTTTGGACATTATTGTTATCTAGATTTGCTTTTTTAGCTCTTGTTTGATAATATACACGGACTAAAATCAATACTAAAAATCATAAGGGAGTTCCAAAAATTAGCTCTTGTAAACAAACTACTCTTATATCCGAGACTACGTTAACATTAAAAACATACAGAGAAAAATTGGAGATTTTAAAAATGGCTCTCATAACAATTCTGCTCTTATATACGGTGCTCTTATAAGTGGACTCGACTAAACTCTAAAAAAAAATTCATGTTTCCCCCAAATTCGATCTAATTCATTCCTAGATGTTTGTAACGTATAAAAATGAATCCAACATGCGAGTGGTCGAACTACTAGTTCATGGGGATCTTACCCTTTTGGTGAGTTGGGTATCCATCATGAAATTATGCACATGTTTTTCGGCTGTTGTCAATTCCATCTTTCTGGCTACAACAGCCACCACTAATGCAGTGGAGGCCGCCCCCTGCCGAAACAAACACAAATTGAGCTAAGTAGGCTTGTCTCCACTTACCCGTTTAGTGAGCTGTGTGTCCATCATGAAGGTGTGCACGTGTTTCTCTGCACGGGACAGTTGCATTTTCCGTGACACCACGGCTACGAGTAAGGCTGTACACGCAGCGCCCTGAATGAGACACCGACATGGCCGACGACAGCTCAGTAGTCACATTATCTCCAATTGGCTTTACTTACCATTATTCCTGTGCACACCGCTATCATTCGGCCGCAGTACGTGTTGGGGACAATATCACCTGTGAAATTTGTAAATTGAGATTCAAATTTTACAATTTCAAAATAAAGTACGGTATTTCTAAATTTAAATTCACACCTCGAAATAATTGCACTCCCTAATGCTAATAAGGTTTCCGATTTTATCGAATTTCGAAAAAAAATTTGTGCAAACTCTTAAAGTAAAAACAAATTTGCGCAACACAATCTTTTTAAAATTTAACAAAAAAAAAAAAAATGTTTAGTGCAAATTTGTAGTTTAAATTAGTAGATACAGCGAAATATTTAAATCAATTCGAGAAATACCATATAAATACATAAGTAGATTAAAACTATGGTACCACTTTTTCTCAACTTCAGTTGTCGTAAATACAACCTAAAATAAACCTAGAAATTCTCGAACAAACCTAATCCTAGGAAACAAATTAAAAAAATCACTACAATTCCGTTGCCCAGCACCGGAAGAAGAACGAGCATTTAATTACGTGGCGCTGATAAGATGTCTCATCCAACTTAATAAATCATCAAAAAGGGATTCACCACACAATTAATCAGATCACAGATAATTTACTTCCCCTTAGAAGCAACTTCCAACAAAATTCACCATACAGTAACAAAATCACGTCTGCCTTTTATCGTCTTTCCGCTCCTGATATTACATCTTTGTCTCGCTAAAACACTAAAACTGAATATAAACCATTCTTATACTGAAATGTAGTGAAGTTTCTCTTCTGGCACGGGAGTCGTGCAGAGAAACGATTCTTTATCAATGGGCTGAGTGGGAAGTCACGCGCACACGTCAAGATTTTACCTTTACCACTGATTTATGCCTTGTTTTATTATTTGCCATTATTTTTCCCAGATCACGTTCGTATTCTTTTGTACGTAGAAAGAGCTGTCTTCATTAATTAACACGGTACGTGCGGTAGAGAGAATACAATGCCACGCGACAAGTGCATGTCCTCACTCTACAGTTGCGTGCAACTTGACTAATTTAATTTACGCCAATTGTGCAAAGCTAATTTCAGCCAAAAAAAAAAAATTGGTTTTTAACATCTGCTTTGTGAGATTGAGTTAAAATACGTAGATGTAAATAACGATAAAAGTTCAATTTTTTTTTTCTAAATACTGTAATTGACAAAACTCAATTGCAAAATATTTCTTACGTACCATAACCAACAGATAGAAAGGTGATGGCGATCAACCACATTGTGTTTAGTAAATTTGCATGATCGTCGTCATGGTTACTGAAATTGTAAAATCAATACTAATTTATTTGCCTAATCTCTGGGAAATACGTGAAGTATGTTACCGTTCACAAAGTCTAAGTGTCCAGCTGGCGATGACCCAGAGAGAAACCATGAAAACTAAAAGTACGGTGCCAGGGCAAATAGTCATTAAAGTCTTAAGCACGAAGCGCGTGTTGAAATTAATCCTGTTGAGCGCGCCTATGGAACGTGATGACGCGTCTGTGAATAATTTGCTGTGCAGTAACATAACTCGGCAAATGAGGTACAGTCGGAGAAACATGGGCAGAGACAAAATGACGTCCACCGAGACTAGGCGAGTTCGGATTATCCCCTCTTTGTTGGCGAGTTTCGTCGTCCACTGGAAAGAGTAGTCTCCAGGAACCGGATGAACGGCACAAACCAGCAGTTCGACGGCGATCTGAGTGATGCGTTGCCATGTCATAGCAATGCGCCAGTCGTCTGCACAGTTGTCGATCATAAATAACTAGGAAAAAAAATTAAAAAATTCAGTTGTTAGTTAGTGATCTTTAAAAACTCAAGCGGTATTGTAATGTTGTTATTTTGTCAAGGCCAAATAATATCAGGAAAGTCACTCCACAAAATGTGGCTGCCACAAAGTGTATCCCTATGTTCAGGCACCTAAGGGAAATTACCATATATACTTGCAGCAAAGCCGACCCTGTACTTTCGTGAAGAAATGTGTCAATGTGTCGGTTAAGAAAATTGAATGCCTGTAATGCAGTTTGGCATTGTAGTAATGCCCCAAGAAATTCTTAAAAGTTGCTACGAATAAAACTTTTCATCAATTCTGCAATAGTTCACCATCAAATAGAAGCTCAACTTTAACCTTGACTTCTGCTTGACTAAAGATAAGAACTATGAAACTCTCTATATCCTATACCTAAGGCTATTCATAGTGAAGGAGATTTACCTGAAGTTCTTAAAAGAACAAAACAAAGATAAGTCCCTTCAAGAGGAAGGAAATCAAAAAAATGGACCTGAGGACAACAAGAAAGAGAAAAGCAGATTAAGCTTCCCTTCTTTAGCCATCAAAAGAAAGATCCTTTTATATAACATCATATCACCATGTGAAATAGACCCCAGGGATGTTGCAAAGTAAAACACACTTCACATCTCTTGCAGAAAACAATAGCTGATATTTGGCCAGCTTGCTACAATAGCAATAAAGACTTTTCCAAATGGTTGTTGTTGTTAATACATTGATGCCACTTCTCTAGAAATGGTATCAATTTCTCCTTCAACTACCTACTGACCTCTTTACCCTCTGAATTGCAACAGTGTTCCCACAATTGGCATTCAGCCAGAAACTTGCCTCTTGCAACAAAATTTTTAATTTTACACAAAAAGACAGTTTAGAAGAAGCAAATTGGCATCTTCTATCTGCCAAAGAAGAAGACAGTAAAAAGTTAGTTACATTAAAACCCACTAAACTTAACTTTTTTATAGCTGAGCTTAACCTTGAGGATAACTCTGACACTTTTATTGAAACCAAGATATAAAACTACAGTTGTACTCTTTGCAGAGTTGTAATCTAATGTCACCCTTATGAGACTTTTGTTCAACCTGTAAGAACCATAACTTAGATTAACTTAGAAAGATCTACAACTGACCCTAAGAGAAGACAAATGGCTCGATACAGTTGCCAAAACAATTACTGTGTATCTCATACCATGGGGGTCTATTCTTGGATCTTCTAATAAAGGATAATGTTGGTTGTTGTTATTGATTTTGTGTTTATTTTACTTTAAAATATAGATAATATAAAAAAATCTTTTGATTATTTTATAATTAATGTATGTAAACACAACACACATAAATTTAAAAAAAAAAATTGATCACACTTAGGTATCTGTAAATACTGTTTATACATTCTTGGAATTAATATTCTGCATGTGATTTCCACTCAAGTTGTGTGAAAAACAATTTTTTTTTTACATTTTGGAAGTACAAATCAATACTTGGCTGCAGCTAGGTACAGAAGGATTTAGTTTTTATTATTATTATTTGCAATTATTTTCACATAAAATTGCAGGTGACTTAATATTGCATTGTTTTACAACTTTTATCTTTAAAAACAAATGGGAATCAACGCTCTGGTGAACAAGCATCTCGAAATCGCTTTTAAGGGTTGAGTAACAAGAAAATACTCGTTACTTACATGCGCATTACATTTAATGGCTTCACTTTTGACAAATTCATGCAGTAATTGAGTGCCGGGGGAAATTGAAATGATGAAAACTGACGAGTCAATTACACATGTGGGGAGACAACTGTCATTACGTGGAAATTACTCTGATCAATGATCAATTGAACTCTACGCTACTTAATTTCTAGCCTATTATTGAGTTTGTGCAGTACACTTTTTCCTCATAATTGTCACTAAAATTTGTAAAAACCGATCGCGAAAAGTGAATGTTAAAATGAAGATGGATTATGGGAGCGACGTCTGCTGCAGAGGCAGCAGAAATTGCCTGCAATACTTTCGTTGTTTTAGTTCACTTGACCTTTAAGGAAGAAATTAAAGCTATAGGTAAAAGTGATTCTCTTCCAAAAATCTAATACCGGTACTTTATTTGTAAATCACAAAAACAGCAAAATTCTAAAAACTTATTTAAAAAATATTAAGAAACGTGAAGTCATTTTCACTCTTTCTGACTTCCATTTGCAAATTTAATTCGTCTTGAAACAAATGAAGAAGAAACCCAAAACACTTTTATTGGATTATTCAACATGCCAGATTTATCGAAAAGGAGCGTTCTCTTTAGATTAAGGCGTTGAGGAATGAACCTCTAACTGTCTCATTCAATTCTCCACAACCATTTTACACAATTTATACCGACAATTCTCGTCTGCCTCTTCGAATTATTACCAATAAGAATCAAATTTTCAGAAATCGTTTTAAAAATGCTGAATCATCTTTTATTCTGCATCGCACGCATTTCTGAATTCCATAATTAAATTTAAAAAAAAAACCAATTTCGAAAATTAGAAAAAAAATTCAATTTCCAAAATTAGAAAAAAAAAAATTCAATTTCCAAAATTGGAAAAAGAAATTAAAAACTATTTTTAAAAAATCATAAAATATCACCTGCAATTCTGCAAAAATCGTATCTTTTTCCCATTTCCTCCTTGGTAATAAAGATTCGGCACAACTTAAGTGTAGTAACCATAGCAACCGCAAGTTTATCAAGGTCGCAGCACGAAAAATCCAATGACTTTAACCGTTCCTCCAAGTCGCAACGGTTGCGAAAAAAACATTTGGCGAAAACAGTACGAATTGCTGCCAAATGAGTTGAAGCTAAAAGTTTAAACGATTTTCACTTTACTTAATGTCGCCACTAACTATTGAAGTTCCCGATTCATATCAATGTCGCAATTGTCCTCGCAAAGAATTCGCCAGGATTTTTGTCGTTTTCGAAACTTTTCAATGTCAGAAGTTACGAGATTTTTAGAATGGTTTTGTTTTCTATGGGAATAAACCTCGTAACTTTACATCAAGGCTGACCTCGTGCCAAGGACTGTGCAGTAATGGTTGCTATGGTCTCACTTGCAGAATTGACAGCTGGTGGTCAAGTGCTTGTTTTTATTTTTCTTTTGCTTTTTGTACCATGGGAAGTGGCTTTGGCAATTTCAAGACTATAAGATGAATTTTTAAGGTTCATTTGTCAAACTTGTGGCTATAAATAATGTGCGTGTGAAATTTTAGAGCTATAAAACTGGGTGGCAGAAGCTGTAAATCATAACTCGCAGTGCAATTTTACTTCTGTTTTGCTCGAGAATCCTCTCGTGAATGGATTCACGTTTTTATTGGTTAGCTATATTTCATCAAATGCTACCCGAAAACCTTGAATATGGAGTAACATTAAAAGACGTTGTGGTAAAGTGATTTATAACGTGTATCACCATTTGTAAATACAGTTTAACAATGTTTTGAAAGTGATAAATTGGAAAGTTTGTTGCTAAGCATAACTAAACGTAAACATAAATTTAAAACATACAGTGGAATCCGCGAGTAACGACATTTAAGGAACCGCCCAAAAAATGTCATTACCTTACATGAACAAATCTCAAACTAAACTCAATCAAACATTTTACGCAACTTTGCTACTGCTATCAACTTTTGGATGCAACATTTAATTTCAAAACTTAGAAATTTACATATTCCGCCCCTAATCATTTGTCAATGATCACGTTTGTGTGAAGATCTAGATTTAGTATTTATTTGTAAAGATATTATAATCTATATAATAAAAAAAAAAGTCTCGCGGGGTTCTGCTTCCGTCACGGAAGTTGTATCGGCAGCGGTTGGCATTGTTGCAGCAGTTTGTTTGTTGCTACAAACAAACAAGATGAGCATTTTGGCAAGTGGGGGCTCCAAAGGGAAATTCGTCATTCGTTT
>JAQFZP010001141.1:0-22019 GCA_034695745.1 Geophilus truncorum | reverse complement strand
AAGGTTTAAAATCTCAGGTTAGCTTAATCACAGATTTATTAACTGGTGATTTAACTTTTGTTGGTGCAATCGGCCCTAAGAGCTTAAAAATATTTTACTAAAAAACTACTTGGACGTATTGTATTCAACAATTTTTATTCCAAATATCAAACTTTGATTTTGTTCAAATAGACGAAGACAAAAATCGAGTTATGCGAGATTCCCTTTTTTTTTTTTTTCTTCTTTTATACTCTAGGTTTTGTCGCCCAATTCCTGCACCCTCCGACTTTCGACAATTATATCAAGCCTTGCGTTCTCTAATCATTATTTCCCTCTATGGTTGGGGGTGGGCACCGCTTGCCCTCCCCCATAGTCGCTCTGTCGCCACCAGGCTTAATCATCAGGTGTGTCCCGTTCCCACCTGCATGGTTTTCCTCTCCCTTCCTTCCCTGGGAGTAAGGAGGGAGAGGGGGCAGTTTGTCAACCTGCGTTTAATCATACACATAATGTCAGCTGGTCTTCCACGCCATTTATATTAAGAAATCTCCCTTTTATTATATCTCCAGATAAGTGATGGCTGCTATTTACAATAAAAGTTTGATATTCAAAGTGATCTCAATCTTGATTTTGGTCTAAAAAAAAATAAATGAAGCTTTTGGCCATTTTCTGTCTGCATTAACTTTCTTAAGTTGTTATAACCAATGCAGAAAACATTGATATTTAGGAGGCGGTAATGGTATACTCGTGATGTTATTGCATATTAGGTTTGATAAGAGTTTAGATATGAAATTCAATTTTCAAATGATACTGGATAGTTAGAAGTGGTGATTTGCATTTAATCACACTGGTATGAAATTCGTAGAAATAAAGGTGTGAAATAGGTGTAAAAGGATCCGACTTGTGCTTTTTAAATTTGATGATTAAAATGTACAAAATATTAAATGATTTTCACCAATTACCACAAGTAATAGATTTAGTTCTAATTTTGATAAAAGTCTGCTGCCAGTACGAGTATCTCTTAACTGATGAACAGTGTTAAGCACCATATTCTCAGCTAGTCTAATTATAAGCTTAAGTAAGTTGCAAATCAAATCTATACTTTGAACATTCGCGAAGACTTACAGCCACTTTGATTCTTTGAAAAACCAATCAAATTAAAGCTAATAACTAGATGCAATTACATTTTGGTTTCTGACTCAAATCAGTTTGATCCCATCAACATTAAGTTCATATATAATGTAGCAAATAAACGTTACCATACACTAATACATATATAAGCATGGGAACTCAAGTATTAAGTCCAGTTCCTGATGATGACCACAAACCTAGTGGTTGAAATATTTAACCCTGCACTTGGGTGCAAACCGTTTTGGTGTATTTTAATGATAAATTCCAAATATTAAATATGGATAGTCACAAAAACAATATCAACTTTAACAATATGAACTCTACCAGTACATAAATCTAATTTTGGTAGATGACCTTATTGTATTTGATGAAACACCATGTGAGTAAAAGCCAAATGGTTTTTTTTTTTTCCATATGAGCACGTCCAAATTAACGTGTTGTTAGTCCAAATTAAAAATTTAGACATGGTATGGTTAAAAGCTAAGCACAAAGAATTGTTAAATTTAGGATACTATTGCTATGACTATTTTGCATATATTACACAAATAGTCGATCAATGATTAGATCTGTTGTCAAAAATTACAGTTGGAATAAATTTTTCGCAGTGCAATATGATATACACAATTGCATCAATTAGTTTCATTGACACGATTTACACAAACACAATATTTTATATTTTCCAACATTAGTTCAGTTTAGTTCATTACCGTAGAACAAACAAAGTAACGATATTGAAAAATCAATGATCACTCTACACAGAAGTGGCTATCTTAATTTGTACAAACACCCAAACTTAAACCCAACCCAATCCAATCCCCGCACATCGAGCATCCAATAAAATGTAAACATGACCAAAAACACTCGATCGTTTCTTACCGTTTCATCAATCGCTGTAGCTTGATTCCCTCCAGTGCACGTCGATCGAGACTGAGTTTCCCTCACTTTCCAGCGTCCTCTGGAGAGATACAGCAGTATACACGATACACCATGTTTTTTTTCTCCCTCTCCCTCTCCCACTCTTGCATACCACCTGCTGTATTAAGCCCAGCAAAAATTCAAAACCCAAACTATCCCATTGATTGAATTTGTGCGAAGTTTCGAAATTCAAACTTTCCAAATGGGAAATAAAAAGTACAATTTCCGCATTTAGATATATAATTTTTTTCTGCTGAAATTGGCAGAAATGCGAGGACAGACTGCAATCAAATACATCATTGTATATATACCATTACATACGAACTGAGCCATAAACCCCCAGAAGAGAAAACTTTAAAGTGAATAACTTTTTTTTCTTTTTTCAACACTTTGAGCACCCCACCTCTGGTAAATTGTTGGGGAGGCATGAAATATTTTTTTATTAGAGGCCTATAAAATGTGGGTATTTATAAATCAAAGTAAGGAATTGCGAGAAAACGCGAGAGCTCGAGGTTGCATGCGATACAGGTCAGAATAAGTTGCACTTTAAAGAATGAGCGCCCCCTGGCGGTGGCGGCTGGTGAGAGGCGAGTGTGCAGAGAAAAAGGAGAGAGACGACACTCGCCCAACCGCTAATTATGGCCTATTAATTATGAGCATCAGCGGCAAAATTTAAAATTTATGCAATAGGGGGAAGTTTCAAGTTCACACTACATTTTCTCACAAGGATTTTTCTAATCTTTTATCGTTTTCACAGAAAAGTCTAATAAAGTATTTTTTTTTTTTTTTGTAAAATAATTTGATTGCTGTGTTAAATGTGGTATTTTAGGCCCAGTTTGATAATTTATTATTACTGACGTTTACGCCTATTTAAACTTAATGGCTATTTTGACAATTTTTTGTTAATTAAAACAATTTATAACATTTTCTTGTTAATTTAAGTTTATTTTCAGGTTAATTTATGATTAATTAAGTGATATTTTTGCTTATTGCTATGCTAATTTTGACTTATTTCATGCAAATTTTAAGATATTTATGCTAATTTATATATATATTTTCGGACGGAGGGAGTATTTTTTATTATTTAGGACTACATCTTTTTTATTGCAAGCTAATTTGTGTGTCTTTCATTTTCTTGTTAATTTACAACTAATTAATTTCTTTCAAGACAAACGTTTGCTATTTTTACAATAACGTTTGCCACTTAGGCCTATTTTTTTTATTTCTTGCATGCAAATTTATGGATTGACTATTTTCTGCTAATTCAGACCAATTTTGCACAAATCTTAAAACTACTTATAACTTTAATATTCTCGATCCTCTTAAATTACATGCCCAGTTAACTGCAACCGCGTTTAATCCACCACATTAACTCTGACACAGAAATAAAAAAAATTCCGCAAAAGTTTTAAGAGTTCAAACTTATTCGAGTTAAGTGTCAATTGAGCTCCACTCTCGACCGTATTTGCAGAGACAATTAGACTCGCTAGTTAACTTTTCCTTGACTTTTTCCCCCCTCAATTGGAAACATTCCAACACGTAATAATAAAACCCATTTCACACCCTGTGAAAAACAAAACGAGTCACTTCAAATCTCCACAATTACACGGATCTGCATGGCAAAACCTCAAACCGATCCAAATTACTTCCTAAACGAAACACGAAATTCAGCGCGTCGCATCGCCAAATCCCATTTGAAACAAACATCATATCGATAAACCGTTAACTACTCAATGTATTGTTCGAAAGCCTAATTCGCAGCATCCAGGGATCGAGTCGAGCAGAGAAGCTCTGCTTTTCCCCTTTTTTTTCTTCGTATGACGTGTGAAAATTTCTCTTTGACCGATCGATGACAATTACGAACAATTGCCCAATTTCGTCGCTTCAAAAACTGGCCAAGATGGCGACTGTTTTAGTCGGTGTTGTGTAGTAGGAATTTCGCAAAATTTATAAAAACTAAACTTACCTTTATTTTAGAATCATAAACATTTTTAATTTATATTTTAATTGTTTAGAAAGAGCGAGTCTTTTTTAAGAGTCGCTATTTCTATAATTTTTCTGACCGCGACTTGATGTTAAATCTCCCATAGATTAATATGAGATTTAATATCAGCTTAAAGCCAGATAAACTAATTTTTGTGAATTTGTCAAAACCTTTGCGAGAATTTTTAAGAAAGCGTGTGCAGCATTTTAAATCTTACTAAAGGAGTTCGTTAAGTATTTGATCTCTGTGCAAGTCGAGTTTTACACATTTTTTGAGAACTATATTGCCTATAGTCACATCGAAATACGTAAAAACAATTTACCATTCGTAAAAAAAAATTGCGTAAACCTCGATTTACACAACTCATAAAGTAAAAAAACAATAAATGATAGATGAGTTTGTTTGTTATTTAGACACGTCCAAAAATGATCCCGAGTCAAAAAGAAATTCTTGAACTGCGAAAAAATTACAAAGAATGTTTTCCATAACATAATTTAAGAGTTAAAATTTAAACGGAATTAAACACCACTTTTATCACTGATTAAACTATTGCTACGATTCCACTAAGCGAAAGTTCTAGAAGATTACGTCATACTAGCTAATGTTTTCATGTAAAACATTTGTCTAATATGACGTAATGTTCTAGAATTTTTGCCTAGTGGAGTCTTAGCATCAGTTTAAATTTAACTTTTATTAGTGCAAATGGCCTTAAATATCATAAACTAACTCATATATCGTTAACACTTTTCTACACCAGAAACAGCAACTCCTAGAAGTAGCTCCTTCTACTGCACGAACAAGTAACTCCGCAGCCATTTCTATTTACCAAGAACGGTAAATAAACATAGCCTTGGACCAAGCGAACAAACTGGCGAAATTCTTACCAGTCTTGGAGCTGCCGCCATTATTACTGGACGTGGGACTCGCCGAATTATTTCGCTCTCTTTCCAGACTACTGTCGCCATCTTCGCCGTCGATCAGTTGACTCGGCGGCGGTGACGAAGTGGCAGTGAAGCGGTGCAAATTGAGCCCTTGCGTGTCCCTGCTGTCCACTTTGCCGTAACCGTACCATCCTAATAATTCGTTCATCGTTGTTTCGGCGTAATCCTAATTGCGACAAAACAAAAATAAAACAAATAGATAAATAAATAAATAATTGAGAATTTATTGCACCTCAAATTGAATTCAGCCGACACGAGGTGATTTTAATGTCACGTTAAAAAAGTATAAATTCGTCACAAGTCAAGTGGAAATAAGTGCAGACAGTGCGCTAAGAGCGGGTCGACATGGCTGATTACAGAGCCAAGACGACGATTATTGACAAGGGGAGATGTTGAAATAAAGGAGTCATGTGTTTACAGTAGGAAAAGTTGTTACAAAATCTAATCCAATCATCTTATTGTCCGTCCCGATCAGGCTTCGTGGCGGGCCAGTTTGGAGCCAGAGGAGGATCCGCACCTTCAGGCAGCCCTCGGGTGCTCTTTTCTTATTGGCCTCCACAAAGGGGCCACCTCCCACACCTGCTCATCCGTGTAATCAAAAGAAAATGCCTAAATCTAATCTATCTACTCTAATAGAGAAATAAATGAAAAAAGGGCTTTTCGTCAACTTGTGGCCTTGAATGGCGGTAAAGGCATGCAATGGGATGAAATGAAACAGGATGAAAAATTACGAGTTGAAGAGAGAAGAGTTTCCTGCTAAGTGCTAATAATTATTATAAAATTTTCAAAATATAAAAATTTGTAAATTTTAACATTTTTTTTTAGACTTTAATTTGATTTTTTTTCCTCCAGAACTATATTTGAAATTTGTTATGTTTTTTTTTTTTTTTTTTTTTTTAAGATCAAAAATATAATCAAAAGATTAAAAAATAAATCACACTTGAAATTTATGTGTTTTGCTAATGTTTTATCTGATGAAATCAAAATCAGTCTCAAAAATCAGAAATAGCTAGGAATCAAAAAAAATTGAAAACTGACCAAAAAAATAACCTACAGTACTTCATTTTCCTCATCACACAAATCTCACAATTCTCTCCCCACTCATTCTAACCCCTTCAAACCTCAATTTTTTAATTAGCGTTAAACTTAATCTAAATTAAATCTTTTAATTTCAGCAAAAATTAATTAATCACCCCACCACTTTTTTACTTTTAATAAAATAAAAAACTGTTTGAGAAAAATGTCATCACAAAACTCAAAACGCACACTTCCAACCACTTTAACACATATTTCAACACCAACAACAAAACAACCACAATCCAGTAAACGAAAAAAAAAATTATTTCTTTATCCAAATTCCCCACTTTTTCTAACCGCTCCACCAACTCTGAGGTAAACCGAGTGAACCGAACAAACTGAAAATTATCCTAATTCAGGAACTTCCAATTTCAGATGCAAAATCAATGAACCGTTCTTTAAACTCGACCCGCCAAATGCAGAAAAAAAATCACAAACAAACAAAAATAATTTACACTTGCAAAAAAAAAGGAAGAAATAAAAAACAAAAAAAAACAAAACAAAAATAAAATCAAATAAAATGAAATAAAATGGGGGGGACAAATGCACCTGGCAAGGAAAATATAACAACCACCTTGCTCCACACGACTGGGCTCCGTACAAACGACCGTTGCCAGGGCAACCACCATCTCCGATCCGACCCTCCCTCTGCTTCCAGCCCAGTAATGACCAACATCCGCCGGCAAGGGAACTCCCCCTGCAGCCAACGACACTTGGGTTCCCTCGAAGAATGGATTCCCGAGAGGCCAACAGCCAGACAACTGCTCCTCGCTATCCCCAGAGGGAACACCCAAAAACACCTTACTACATATGCTCGAGGACAACGCACCAAAAAAAAAAAAAAAATAACTAAAGGGTTGACCTGGTATGAGTAACAGAACAAAAAAAATTTAAATTACAATTTAAAAAAAATTATATTTTTCTTAGAAACCTATTACTTATTTCATCCTTTATAAACAGTGCTTGATATTTCAATGTCGGGTGACGAATCACAACCTTAGTAAAATCACGTGTTAAACATATTATTTTTAAACAAAATAGTTTTGTTGAAATTCATGTCTTTCGAAGTTGATTAAAGCTTAATATTACTGTACATTTTTATTGCCTCTCAAGTTAAAAACATTATACTTCACTTGTAACACGATCAAGTGGTAATGCACTCATTTCTTATTATGAATATCAGTTATTAAAATATTCTAATCTCAATTAGGTTAGGTTAACGCATGTACACAGATTAGTTATTTTTGATGTGAGCTGATATCTCAAAAACATCGAAAAATAATGATGCTGTAAATTTTAACTAGGTATTTTATTATTAGAAGCTTTGATAAAAATTAACTTCTAACATATATTATACCGTATAAATTATAAATTGCATGTTAAATATAAGTTCAACAATGAATTTTCTAACCTTATAAAATTTCCCAGATTAAAAATTTGCCAATTTTATCACACACTTTAAAATAAAAATTACACCTGCAAAATTTATTATCCTTTACAAATACCATAATCTAAATAATTAATTTGTCATAAACTAAACAGCCTAAACAGCCTCATAACCATTAAAATGTTAATTTTTTTTTTTTATTTTATTAAAATAAAATTTTCTAATTTCATTTGTCGTCGTCTTTAATTCGGAAATGACTTTATAACTATCAATTTCAGCAAGTGCGACATATCAAATTTTTCCCATTCAAATCCCTTTGTACGTTAAACTGATAGTTACGCTATTTTTTTCCTCTTCTTTATTATTAATCCAAGCCTCTCTCCCTAGAGGCGCTGCGAACCAAGATTGAAATACGATGCGAGTGACGCCAACTCCGTTTGCCTGAAACTCACTCAAGTCTGGAAATGAAAACGAAGTTTAGAGTCGAGTCGCCTGCGATCAGTTACCGCTTTCGCCACTTTAGGACAAGTATACCACAGCCAATGTTATTTGAGAAGCGGGGAACCACGAAATCCTCTTGTGCTTTATTTAAACACACCGAAACACGCGACACAGATTTTACATAATCTCTGCAAGCGTCAACTCAAAATAACATCATATCCCTTATTCTACGTCCAAAACCATATGATATCATCGTCCAATCGATTTCTGCTTCATCGTTAGGCCTCGAGTGCGGATCTTATAACCAATAACTGTTTCTTTTTAACGTCTCGTATATGAAATTAAGTGTTAACAAATAAATATGGTTGTTTAAGACCCTTTAAAGTGATCCGACGTCACGATTCGTGATTTACACAACTATTTTGGGAGTTTTACAACAATTTTTTTTTAAAGTTAAGATTAAATTCTCTATCTTCAAAGGTAAATTTAAAAAACTGTTTTCTATAGTATTATTTAAAAAAAAAAAAAAAAAAAAAAAGAAAATCACAAAAATAAGTTATAATTTACAAAATTTTGAAACTTCTTTAATGCAATATTAAATTGTGTAATTTAAAAAAAAAAAATTCAGACTTAAAACCGATATCATGTAATCAGAAAAAAATTTGGGGTAAAGAAAAAAAAAAAAATCTTAAATGTCAAAACGCAAAATGTAATTCGATCTACTCCCAAAATTCGAGTAAATTCTTTAAATTATTGTCAACTATAAACCGTGAAGAAATAAAAACATTGTCTGCCACCACGCGCTGTAAACAAATACCTGTACCTCAGACGACGCAAAATTTCGGACGACACGACGTTGTCTCCAATTTCAAAGACGCGAAACCCGAGAAGATGCAAGGCAAAAGGAAAAAAAAAAAGTTTGCCTGCCTCCTTTTCCTCTTTTCGGGATATCAAATTTCAAGTGGCAGCGACCAAAATAAATAAATATATATAAAAGTTGTATTTTAGAAACTACGTATAATCTAATAATAACTTGTCGTGACAATTAGATATTATAAGTCATGACTCATGATTGATCAGACTTAACTGTAAAAATCTTTAAATTTTACATTAAATTTAAAAATAGTGTAGCCAATCAGGTAATTTAACACTATCGACATCATCAAGATGGTTGCAATTTGCTTGTCCACTCAAGAGGGTGGAGGAGGAAGGGGGGGGGGAGAATCTGACAAACTCAAATGTTGTCGACGAGATTTGTGAGATTTATGAAGATATTTTTTTGAGATTTTAAGATTTGCAACGATTTATAGAGATTTTTGAAACTTTTAGAGATTTTGGGCATTTTTAGAGGTTTTTGAGATTTTAAACAGATACCGGTATATAGAAATTTTCAAAGGATTTTTTTAACAAAAGATTTGAGATTTGCAGAGATTTGTAAGAGTATAGATTTATCAAAATCTTTCTAAGAGATTTTTGCGACAAAAGATTTAAAATTTGTAAAATTTTTATGATTTGCAAAGATTTATAAAGATTTATAGATTTTGTGACAAAAGATTTGCAGAAAAGTCAAGAGATTTTTTGACCATTCAACGAGATTTTCGAGAATATCGTTCCCCTTGAAAGTATTTCATATAACGCAGCACAATTACGGTATAAAACGTAATAATTTAGAAGTGATAATTATAATTTTAAGTATGGTAATTAAAAAATGCTTTATTTCTTGAAAATTTCTTTGTCATAAAACCTACGGTGCAAAAACGGCAAATTTGATTCCATTCGCAAAGAACGGATACTAGAATTTCAACGCCGATGCACGAGGAATATATTCGCCATTGATAAAAGTTAAACTGGTGCAGGGGGTCAGCGGCTGCCAAATCATCTCCCATCGGATGAAGAGACGTGACAGGCGCGCAACCGCCAATCCAGCTCAGTCTTTTCAAAGTCAAAGTTAAGCCTCGACACTGTCACTTGAATTTTATGCTTGGCTTCCACTACCCACATTTCCATTTGCACCGCATCCCTCTGCTTGTCGACTGTCATCAAGTCGTGCGTCATCGCCACACGTGATGCCACTTAAACCGCATTCTACTCATTGTTCTAACTCCATCTTTAGCCACAAATATTTAACCCAGTACACACACTTTTTTTTTCTTTCTTTTTTCGGAGGGGAAAGACTTTAATGAGATATGTCGACATGTGATGACAAATTATTCAAATTTCACCGGGTTAAATAAACAAATACTTGGGAACAATGAAGCTTGTTGTAATGCTATTCCGGCGTCGTGAAAGTTGATTTTAGAAGTTTTACTTATTGGTCGAATTTCAAGCAATGTTTAATCAATGTTGTTTTTTAACATTACACAAATGTTAAAATAAACAAAAATACACTACAATTTTTTTTTTTTTTTAAAACCCTACTTTTACAGCCATTTTGTTACAAAATGTCCCTTGTTTTTCTGCCCTTATACTAATTTTAGCTGTTATCAATCTCACCACTACTAGGGTAGTGGTACCTACTTAAATTAGAAAATAGCAAGTTTATGGACGTGTACAAAAACCTTTTAATTATACAGTTAATGCACATATGGTTCGTTTACATTGCACTTAAAAGTTCGAACTTTCAAATTTCGAAGTTGGCTGTAATCTAAACGCGCGAACTTCGAAATTTAAGATTCAACTTCGAAGTTTCGTAGTTCTAATGGGATTAACAGGGTGTAAATGAGTCCGAAATGTCAATTTCCCCACTTTGGTGTAAAATTTACACCTTAAAGACAGGTTTTACAATCTTAAGCACCATTTTGGGTAAACATTTACACATTTTACACATCTTTTTTTTTATGTATATTTACGCCTAAGCAGATACATGCATCAGCAAACAGAAAAGTTGTACACCACAAGATACTATAGGTGCAAATTGACTCCCGTATTTGTGTGTGTATAATTTTATATTCTTATAAAAATAAAAAGCATTTATAAAGATACAAGCGCAAAACAGTATAATTACCGTATAAGGTTATTGTACAAGTTCAAAAACTCGTTAATACCGTAGCGAGTTTTCGAAAAGGTACAAAAGCATTGCGATTAGTCAGTTACGTTCTAAAATACGTAAATCTATCACTAAATCCAAACAGCTAAAATTAAGTGTCTAAAGTTGAAACCGTTTTTTTAGACATTTGAGCAACCTAAAAATAATGCACTAGACAAACAAGTAGCACGTGTTCAAATCGCAAGAAATTTTTAGCCTTACTGTACAATAATAATAACTTATTTCAAAAGTATCATAACACCGTTTTACACTGAAGTGTACAGTGAATTTAAGCAGAGGTTAACTTTTGAGCGCCATATTGACTTCAGCCAAATACACTCCTCACACCACAACATCATGGTATTTCCCAAGATTCAACACCACAACCAAACGATAGTAACATCTGTAACTCAATCCTAATTAAAG
This sequence comes from Geophilus truncorum, assembly GCA_034695745.1. Classification (NCBI taxonomy): domain Eukaryota; kingdom Metazoa; phylum Arthropoda; class Chilopoda; order Geophilomorpha; family Geophilidae; genus Geophilus; species Geophilus truncorum. Next base: position 10,716 of record JAQFZP010001141.1, on the reverse strand, counting down.
AGTTTGCAATTTCTTCATTCATATCTTACATAACACAAAATATTTTCACTTTTTATTCTTCCAAAAGAAACTCAAGCATAAATTTAAAACTTAAAAAAAAAAATAAATAAAAAAAAAAAAAAAAAAAAAAAAAAAAAAAAAAAAAAAGTTGCAACAACCTTTAAATCAAAGGTCATTTGCATAAATAAAAAAAGAGTGAAAGAAACCCCAGATGTTATGTTTAAACAAAACAATTGTTTTATTATTCCTTGGCTATTGACCTTAAATGGAATTTAATGACTAATTTATCAGTTGAGTTGGGATGAAGTTATTACCGCTTGAATTGGCTGCCAAATGGGACTAAGAGCGTGAATAGATTAGACTTTTCGATTTTTCTTGGTAGATTTAACCTCTGACTTGCGTTTCTCTCCAACAGGTCGACCAATCACGAGATCTTGGACAACAGCACGAGTACGAACGAAACAAATCAGGGCCACACGTCGAGCGGAGGATCAAATCGAGACGGCACAAGCTCGTCCGTGAGACGTCGGTCTACCAGACATAGACATTACTTGTCTAGAAATCAACTTCATCAACCCGCCGACCTGCCAGACGGATATGGTAATTTTTTTATTTTTTCAAAGAGATGCATGTTGTAGAGTGAAAGTATGCAAAATTCGCGATTTTAGTTTGCACTATCAAAACGCGAATTTTAGCGAAAAGTTTGATTCGCTAAACGGACGAATCGATTTAACTATTTAACGCTAAAATCGTGTACACATAAAAAGGTAGACTAAAAAAAACAAAAAAAAAACTCAATTGATGAAGTGAGAAAAATGATAGTCAAACCTCGATATAACGAGTAATGCTATAACGAGTTCGATTCCTTGAAATTCGTTATATCGAGGTTCGACTGTATATTAATTGTATAAATAGCCTTTTCATCATAAAGATAAATCTTAGAATTGTTAATTTCGCATCAAAATGCATTTTGCGAATTTATAAGAGTTTGCGGATCATCTAATTTGCGAATTAACAGTTCGCCAATTAATTTTTCGCTCAAAATCCCCTCATGCCTTTTGAGAAAACAAAATGAATAAATTAAAAAATTTTGTACATCTTAGAAATGCGAACGACGCAGCAGGGTCAGGTCTACTTCTACCACATCGCGACGGGTGTGAGTACGTGGCACGACCCGCGAGTACCGAGGGATCTGAGCGGGATCGACCCGGCCGACCTAGGCCCGATGCCGCCCGGCTGGGAGCTGCGACACACGGCTAGCGGGCGGGTGTACTTTGTCGACCACAACAATCGGACGACGCAGTTCACGGACCCACGTCTTTCACAAAGTCTTGTTCTACAGAACATTATGAAGTAATTTGTATTTTAAACTTTAAAAAAAATTTTTTTTTATTTATATTTACTTTTTCTCAGTAGTAGGAACGAGAATAGTCGTACAACGATTTCCTATTCACCTTCGAGCATGAATACAAACTCCACTGCCACGAACCCCGGTTCCCAAATAAGCACGAATAACGGAAACGTGTCCACGACGACGTCGACTACTACGACGACGACGACATCATCATCATCATCATCATCATCATCGCCACTACCATCATCATGCACGAGCACGACTACGACTACGACGACTACCACTACCAGCACCACGAGTGCGAAAGACAAAGACGGCGATTCGCCGTTACCTAAATACAAACGTGACTTAGTGCAAAAAATGAAAGCTTTTCGGGCTGAGATTCAGTCGCTGCAGCCGCAGTCCGGACATTGTCGACTCGAAGTGTCTCGGCAAGAGATCTTCGAGGAGTCGTACAGATTAATCATGAAAATGAGATCAAAAGACATGAGGAAGAGGTTGATGGTCAAGTTCAGGAGCGAGGAAGGGTTGGATTATGGCGGTGTGGCCAGGTGAAGTGGAAATATTGGGATTTTTATTATGGTTTTTGTTGTTGTTAATTGTGTTTTTTTATTTAAACAAAAAATAGAGAATGGCTGTATTTATTGTCACATGAAATGCTCAATCCATATTACGGACTATTCCAATATTCCAGGGATGATATTTACACGTTGCAGATCAATCCTGATTCAGCGATAAATCCCGTGAGTTTTGTTTGTGATATTTTTAAAAAATAAAAAAAAATTAAAATTAAATAGGCCTAATGTTGATTTTTCTAATTTTTTTTTTCGTAGGAACATTTATCATATTTTCATTTTGTGGGACGGATCATCGGCTTAGCCGTTTTTCACGGCCACTACATCGACGGCGGATTCACGATGCCTTTTTATAAAATGCTGCTGAATAAACCAATCACGTTGGACGACATCGAAGGTGTTGATCCGGATCTCCACAGAAGCCTCATGTGGATGTTGTAAGAAAGTCAAAATCACTCAACATTCCTTGATTAACTCACTGGTAAATATTTTTTTCAGAGAAAATAAAATCGGCGGTATCATCGACACTTCATTTTCGGTGGAACACGAAGCGTTTGGACAATTTCAAGTGCACGAATTGAAACCCGGTGGTCGAAACGTATCAATTACAGAAGATAATAAAAAGGAATACGTCAAGTAAGAGAAAATAAAAATAGTAAAAATCAAATTTTTTATAATTTTTAATTTTTTTCTAGGTTATATGTTAACTTCAGGTTCATGCATGGCATTGAGCAACAATTTCTAGCATTGCAGAAAGGGTTCAACGAACTTATTCCTCAGCATTTATTGAAACCGTTTGACGAGAGAGAACTAGAGGTTAGTTTAAGTAATTTTTGAATTGTGGGAAAATTAATTGAAATTTAAATTTTTAGTTGGTGATCGGTGGACTCGGGAAAATCGACTTAGAAGACTGGAAAATGAACACACGTTTGAAACACTGCACTCCTGATAGCAACATTGTTAAATGGTTCTGGGCTGCGATCGAAAGCTACGAAGAAGAAATGAGGGCGAGGGTATTGCAATTTGTCACGGGAAGTTCTCGTGTTCCACTTCAGGGATTTAAAGCGCTACAAGGTAAATGATTTTTACTTTGAAATATAATTATAAATTTTATAATTAATTTTTTTTTTTTATAAATTTTCAAGGTTCGACTGGCGTTGCTGGTCCACGTTTGTTTACAATACATCAAATTGATGCTAGCACTGATAACTTACCTAAGGCTCATACTTGGTATAATAAATTTATTTAAATTAAATTTAGAATTTCTAATATTAACAATTTTTTTTTTATAGTTTTAATCGAATAGATATTCCTCCTTACGAAACATATGAAAAACTTTATGAGAAGTTGACTCAAGCTGTGGAAGAAACGTGCGGTTTTGCAGTTGAATAAAAATAAGTTGAAAATATCTTTTAAAATTATTTGATAACGGCAAAAGATTTTTTTTTTTTTCGCCCTCCTCCATTTTTGCTTGATTATTGTTTTAAGTTAGTGTCACTCGTTACAGGCGACACGCAAAAAAAGAAACTAGATTTTTGTTTCTTTGGTGGTTTTTTTGTGGTTATTTTAAATTGTTGTTACGAAATACAAATTGTGATTTAAATATTTTTGAAGCATTTTTTTTTAAGGAAAACTTTTTTTTTTTTCTCTCTTGTAATTAATAATTGGTATCAAATTAGTTGAATGTGACTGTAAACAGGATAGGAATTTAAAATATGTAACCATTTCCGCTATTTTTTATTTTTTTTTTAGTTTTCAGCGGTGAATTATTTATTTTCTACACACAAATGGCTGATTTTTATTGTTTTATAAATTTATTTTTGTGCTTCCTAAGAGAAAAAGTTAAAATCAAGGGATTGAATTATAATTTTTCAATTTTTATTCATTTTTTATGTTAAAAAGTGTAAATATCGCCTTGAAAATAACATTTATTTAGTAAATATTTATCCTCCTGTTGTGTATGTCGTGCTTTTGCAGTTTTTGATGTTTTTATTTTATTTTATTTTGCATTCAAAAATTAATTTTTCCAACTTAATTTTAAAAGAGAAAATGTAAATATTTAAATAATAAAAAAAAAAAAAGGAAAAGAAAACAAAAAAAAATGAAATACAAACGGTAATAAAAAATGCTTCATACAAAACTAAATCTTTATTTATCTTTGGTTTTTCATTAATATCATTAAAATAAATCAAAATAAATCATCAACAGACGAATCATCAACATATTTAGAATAAACTTTTCTCTGCAACAATGGAGCTGGTGGCACTTTCGGTGCTAAATCCTCAGTTCTTCCTTTCTTACATGGTGGATTGTCGTCTTCAAGTTCAAGGCCATCTAAATTTAGGTCGGTAAAGTCAGAAACATTTTTTCTCAGTCTTAAAAACTCTGGTAACACAAAACTACGTTTTTTCCTCTTCATTCGACGTTTTTTGCTCGTTGCTATGGCGCCATTTTGACTCTGCGTAACTAAGGCGCCATTTTCCTTATTGAGACGAACAGCCTGCGACTGCGACCGGGTCACTCGGTCGCTATTTTTAGACACATTTTTGTTCCCAAAAACCAAACACTGAAAACTACGGCGTAAATTCCGCTTTGGACACTTTTTTCGAACCGTTAATTTGTCGTTGTCATTTCCTTCAGAACTGTCGTCGTCAGATGTCACTAAATTCTCGGTGCTCATGTGTGTTTGAAGTGGACTGAGTTGATTTTGTGCATTAACATCTCTCTGAAAATTCCATTCCAACACTTGACGACGTAATGAAGCACGTCGGGGCAACTTGGCAACGTCATTTACGATTGCGGCCATTAGTCGCACTCGTTAAAACGACACTCGCTGATTCTGACGCTTCAAAGCAGCGCCCGTTGTTCACTATTTGAAGTAATCAGTTAATAAATGATGCACAGAGAATATACAGTTAAAATTCAATGGTTTTTACACTTAATTTTACCTGTAGATTGCCACGTGTGTGAGTTGGGGACACTTGAAATAACGAAGAAATTCGACGACCAATCAAATTGCTGATTTATAAATAGCGCGCCAATCAAAACAGGTGGAGTTATTTTGAAATGTAATTGACCTTTCTCTCACGAGGTGGCGGTGGTTTGTACGGACTTTTAACGTGGAGATTTTTAGACGCGTAAAAGAAATATGTTTTTAAAATTTTTTAAAATTATTTATGAGCGGTTAAGGCCTTGGAATTGATTTATTTATACAAGATTGAAACAATATTTCGTAAAAACATCTTGAGAAAGTCAATATTCAACTGGTTTGAAGTCAACTTTAAAATATTTAACTAATTTATAAGTTTTTTTTTTTTATATTTTTTATTTTAAACCATATGTAACCATGAGAAATAGCGCGCTTGATTGCATTAGTATCACAGAATTTAATTTATTTGCATAAAATCAAAACACCAAATCAAAAAAATGTCTAATAAACACTAACATTTGATTTATATTTGATTTTATACCCGGTAGGTATAATATATTATATATATTTGATTTGATTTTTAGTTTTTAAATAATTTTTGTTATTTGTTTTTAGAAAGATTAGTCAAAATTCTCCATGATGAAATTAATTAAAATTTTAATGAAAAAAAGATATGAAACACATTACAATACCGTACCGTACATAAACACCTTAATTATAATCATAACGGCTTAAGCTGATGATTGATGAGGTAAACAAGGTAAATATTAACATCTCTTATTTTATCCGTAGTTGGTTGGGTTGGACGGGAGGAAACGGTTGACCGGTCGGCGTCGCGTCGGCGTCGACGCCTCGGCTCGCACTGGGACGTCATGAGTGGAAGCACAACTCCAACTCGACGGCAATGGATGCAACTTCTAACCGGATTCAGATGGTATAGCAAAAGGTGAGGCTTTCTAGATTAAGATTAGGTTTAAGCTTCAATATTTCTACTTATATTTAAACCTTTAATTTGTTTCTTGTTAAGCCTATATTTTGTCCCTAGTTTAAGCCTTTTAGTACATGATCATTGTTATGGCATGCTTCGTTTATTGATATATCATCATTGTTGATTGTTACACACAATGATGTTATGCTATTGTAGTAAGGTTTCTTTGCAACTGAAATGTCATTATTAAATCAGTAGAGCATCAGCTTTGCTCAAGGCAACACATCTTTCTTTATTCTCTCTCTCTCTTGGCTTCTTTTTCTTTTTTCTCTCTCTCTTTTGGCTTCTTTTTTTCCACTGCATTAATATTAGCCCTATAACTTAAAGGACTTAGCTTTTTAACCTCTGGCACTTTTATGATGTTGGTTGTTTTCTCCCAAATTCTTCTTTGTATTTGCTTCTTTGTCTCTGCTTGTCGTCATTTCTATGACTGGTCACAGAATAGGACTTTCGTGACCAGTTATATGAAAATTGGGTCTCTGCTTGTCGTTGCTACCAGTGGCCTCTGAGACCTCAGAGTGGTATCATGTATTACATTTGGTTGGTTGGTTGCATAGACTTGGACCTTTTTTGCTCCTCGGTGTCATTTTTACCCGTGTCCTCGGAGACCTCAGAGTATCACATTTGGTTGGTTGCATTACAAATACGAATGCTTAAAACATGTCGGATTTAAGCATTGGAATAGTTTGATACTTTTCTTCTGTACTTTACAGAAGTAGCAAATTTCAAAGACTTTCGAGTGAGGCTTGCGTTATTAGAAAGCGAATTTCTCTTTCTTCTTCCATGATTTGCAGGAGATCTAGTAAAAGAAAATTCGATTTTTAAAGATTTAGTTTTTTATATTTCGTGTACCTACACACCCATACACACACACACACACACACATGCACACGCACGCGCACGAGCACGCACACGCACACGCACACTTACTCGAGTCTCTGGCGCCGTTGGCTGTGGCTGTTTTTTTTCTTTCGCCAAAATAAACTGAATTCTCACCTTTTGAATAAATATAAATAATCGCACTCTTTTAAAAATTACAAACTACAAACTACTTCTGAGATTTGTCCACTTAGAAGTTGCTGATTGACGGATTGATGGGAATGTCATTATTAAATCAGTAAAGCACTAGCTTTGCTGAAGGCAACACATCTTTCTTATGGCTTCTTCTTTTTCATATCTTTCTATTTTGTTTTACATGGTTTTTATTTCTACACAAAGTTCACTTTCAATTACATCTTTTCATTCACTTCTATTTTGTTTTTCAACTAACTTTATAACAACTTTTCTGATTATTTAAGGTTGGCTTTGAAGTAAATCTTTTTACATCTTTATTCGGTTTTTCAACTAATGTTACTCGAGTTTTTTATTGTTTTTATGTCTTTTTATTCTGATTCTGATTTTCAACTAACTTTACACTAGCTTTTTAGTATATATTTTTATGCCTTTCTATCTACTGGTATAACAAACTAAAATGTCTTGCATTTTAACCTCTTGTCCTGATTTTTAATTAACTGTGTCCCAAGATAAACATTTTGTAGTTGGCAATTTTACCCTTAAGAGCTCCACTGGTCAAGTTACAATTCAAATATACACTCTTAACTCTAGGTACGAGACCAATCAATTTAGACCAAATTCAAATCAATTCTCTCTCTCTCTTTTTTCGTGTAACACTCTTAAATAACCTCTGGGCCAAGGGGTTTGGGGCCAAATGGTTATTCTTCGGTGAGTGCAAGCTTGTGCAAAGGAATGGAGTGGAGGTCAAGACGGCGCTTTTATTTGCCTCGGGGTGTGCAGATTGTTTGTCACTGTTGACCATTTGGTGACTAGATGTTGGGAGTCCGGTTAAGTGAAAGCCATTTTGTTCAATGACTTTTTACTTTTTATTGGGGTTTCTGCAAATAAAAGTAATCAGCAAGTTGTAGTGGTCTCCTCAAAACTTTCGGGCATCTGTTTATCATCATCACAAACTTTTCCAATGAGAAAATGATCATAAATTATGATGACCAAATCCTAAGTACTGAAAAATAATATTTACTTCTATTTTACAAATGGTTAGTTGTACAATTGGGAAATTAAATGACTCATATTGTGATTGACAAAATATTCATTTTTGACATTATTTTAATCAGTTTTTCAGGATTTTATTAATAAATATTTAAAAATTGATCACAAAATTTTATTCGAATCAGTCATGCACATTTTACAATAGCGATTTAAAAAAATGGTAGTTTTTTAAAAATTGTTTGAATTACTTTGTTCCACCGATGTCGGAATTTAATTATTTGAGGTATTTTGAATTCCGAGTACAATTATTTAGCGAAATTATTATTTATTCTGTATTAGAAAATATAATATTTTCCAATTTTCTTTTATTTTAAACAATGTTAAACACAATTTTTTTTATTAAATTGAAATAATTAGGTTTTATAATTAGTGTCCACTTGATTGTGACATTGTGTACGGTACAGCGCCACACAAGCCTAAGATATTTTGTGCTGCAATTGCGTGAGAAAGCATTTCTCACGCTGTTCTTTCTTTCTGAACGGTATTTTGTACCAAATTTTAACAGAAATTACCTATTCTCAGGGCAATTACGGATTTGAAGTAAAACATTGCGGTTGGTAGAAAGAAAATTGCTGGAAGGATGGTTCTAAAATGGTAACACACAAAATTGAATATGTTGAGACACGAATAATCCACACACATGTTCACTGCTGAAAACTTTTATTCAACTAAACTTAAATAATAAAACAACAAAAAAATATTCCCACAATCCATATTCCATATTTTCCACATGCCGCCTGAGGTTGTAAATGTAGTAAATGACAGCAATTACAGTGCAGTAGTGCAGCCCACACTTGGGGTTCACTTTTACAATCACACTTTATCTAACACAAATATAGAAATCAAATGAATAAAAACATACATTGGCTGAAATTGAGCATTAAGTAAATACAAAATGAAAACAATAATCTAAAAAGAGCAGTGCTGGTTCCGCAAAATAAATAAAAACCAGCACCAAGCATTCAAATGACTTTCATTTGCTTTGCTTCTGTCGAATTTGCTCTTTTGTTCTTACCAGCCAATCATCTTTCGATTCGGCTGGATCTCTGGCCGGGCAATATTTATATCCCATGTACTGCGTGTGGCCTTCTGAGAACGCCTGATGGCAGAAACTACAGGAATAAACCTTTCTGCTTTTGAGAACGGGTGAGGGGACTTGTCCGGCTACTTTATTCATTTCTTTGCGCTTCTTGCTTTGTCGCCACGCCGTCGTTCTCGAAATCTGCATCGCTTCGGCATGTGTCGGGACAACCGGAGTTATTGAGGGTCCTGTCACACCGAAGACAACAGCGTTGCCCTGTTCGGCAGTCGAGACCTGGACAATGGGCGGCGGCAGCAGCAGCAGCAGTACTGATGGTGGTGGTGGTGGCGCCAGTGGTGACTGCAGGCGTTCGCTGCAAGCACTTCGACTGGGAGCAGCCATTTCCGTCCGATTCTTTGCGATCTGTTTATTTCGTAAGTTTAGAATTGCTGCAAACACGTTAACTTCATATCATACTTACATAGGTTGACTGCTTTAATGATTGTTCTGCCATCTGCTGCAATAAGAGGTTATGTGGACATTCTGGACTTGGTGGCATGTTCATTGCCAAAGTCGATGCCTGCAAAACATAAACATTTATAACAACAAGGTTTTGAATTCCAAGCTCTTACATTTACCATCTCTTTTGTGGATGTTGTGGCATCTTTCTTAGCTGGAGTTTTCTTTGCACTCCAGTACATTTGGCAGACTGATTTCATTATGTGGGTCTAGAAGAAATTGGGTGTTAAATCTAGTAAATGCATTATCTTTGAAATGTGCCGATACTTACAAAACCAGTGTCACTCCCATCGTGAACCCAAGGGTACTTTTTTCGGAACAGGAACCCCACTAAAAAGCTGTATTCGGGCGGCAGTTCGTGTCTGAAACGCCAAATAAAGTTGAAATTTTGCAATATTTAAACATTTCTTTTCTCAAATAATCCGCAGGTCTCAAATAGGAAGCGGGTTTCAATAAACATTTCTTCAAATTCATTAAAAATGTTCAAACCACGTGATTACGAATACAATCTCGTAAGTGTTTTAGCATTGTTTTCAGCAATAAAAATGCTACAAATCAACATTCAACATGCTTAAAACAGAAGTGCCATAACTTCTGTAATATGATACTTACAAGAAGTACTTGTGCGTGCACGCAAAGAGGACTTGCACTATGTTGGATTTCAGCCTGGTTTTGTTTTTGATCAAAACCAACGTGGCTGACTTCGTCTCCAGAACTTCCCTGGTTTCTGCATCGAACTTCTCGGGGTCAGGAATCTCGAAGTTTAATGGAAACGCCATTTTCTTGCCGATGTGCGTCATTTCAAAAACGACGTTTTCGTCCGTTGCGGTAGAGAATTCCGGCTGTTTGCGTAGGTCGAAGATGACGCTGGTAGTTTCCTGCAAGATGAGAAGAATCTTTCTTCGGATTCCCAGTGGCAGCTTCATCTCTTTCATGTCGTCTTCGGTGACAGCAAAAAATGTCTCTGTGTCAAACTTGTTGTCTGAAAAGAAGAAAAACGAGAATTATAAATTTTTCGAATATTTTATAAACTGATTTCAGTCGATACCTTCAAATACTTTGATGTATTCCTTGTCCACGTGTTTTCTCATCAGGAAGGAATACAAAGGCGTTTGCTGGTGGTCAGCATCAGCCATTCTGCTGGACAATGCTTCTATAAAATAATGAAACAACTACGGTACTTGTTAGTCTGCGTTGCCGCCCCTCTTCACCACTGAGGGCGTTGGGGTAGGAGTGGTGGTGAAAGTGGTGGTGAAACCTCTTTCA
>JAQFZP010001140.1:0-22023 GCA_034695745.1 Geophilus truncorum | reverse complement strand
AATAAATAAATAAATAAATAAACAAATAAATAAATAAACAAATAAATAAATAAACAAATAAATAAATAAACAAATAAATAAATAAAAATCCACTCGCCGTTAAGAGATTTGTAATCGATTTTTAGGGATTTTTGAGTAAAGATTTGAGATTTGCAAAGATTTTTAAAGATTTTTTTTTGACACTTCGACGAGATTTTCAAGCTTGTCCGACCCTTCGATTTTACATTATAAAATTGATCTTTATAAATTGGCGAAAAAAAATTCCACCCACATCAATTTCTTTTGGAAAAAAAAAAATTATATTTAAAAAAAGGGGGGGGGGGAAGCCTTTTCCGCCTCTACTTTTGGAGGTTTCCCGGATGTGAAACTACAAATTAATTTCCAATGGCCTAAAATAAAATAAACTCTTGTAACTGATTCTAAAACTACATTTGACACAGAACATCCCTCCAACTGGAAAGCGATTTCTGATAGCCATTGATGTCCGCAACCCAATGGCACACAGCAAAATTCCAGGGTGTCCCCAGCTTACCCCTGCAGTAGCAGTGGCTCTTCTGACCCTGGGACTACTTAATGCCGAAACTAACGGCATGGTTCAAGTTGTGGTAAATAAAATTTAAAATTTAAAAAAGTAAATACAATAAATAAGTGATAATCGAAATAAATTTCTAGGCATTCAGCACCTGCGACATGTTTCCCATCAACGTCCACTCTGACATGTTGCTCGCCGAAGTGACCAAGTGCATGCGAGAAGTAATTTCAGCTATTACAGTACATTACAAAGATGTTCTTAATATCACATTTTCTAACAGACTCCAATGGGACCTGTGAACTGCGCCAAACCTATCGTGTGGGCAACTAACAATAAGAAAGCTGTGGATGTTTTTATAGTCTGCACAGACAACCAGACAAAACCCAGTGAAACTCATCCAATGGAAGCTTTAAATCAGTACAGAAAGAGCATGCGTCTACCTCAAGCAAAGTAAATGACCTTTTCTTCCTTGAATTACATTAAATCATATTTTATGAACTTTATGGAAAATATCACTAAAGTTACACCAAAAAAGTTTACACTCAGAATTTTCCAAATGCAGGGTTTAACGACCACAAACTCAGTGGTTAAAATATCAAACCTCTTACACCATTGCTTAGAGTTTTACACCTATAAACTAATAGAATAGTACCAAAAGGAGTTAATTTCGTGAGTGTAATAATGTGCCATTGAGACTGATAATACACCTTTATCGTGCAAATCTGTTTGAATTACACCTTTTTGATGATAAATGTATTATACAGTACTATAATTTTACACCAACTTCGTCCCAATATTTTTTACAATGAGTGATAATTTCCAGAAAGTTAATAATAGATAATCATCAAAACCATTTCAACTCTACTATGTACAAGTGATATTAAATTATATTTTCAATAAACTTTACAGATTAGTAGTTTGCGGTCTTGCATCGAAATGCTTCAATCTGGCATCGCCCGAAGACCACAACATGTTGGATATCGCTGGTTTCGACAGTTATGTTCCGAAGATTATCAGTCAGTTTGCTAGAAGTGAATGGTAATCTTAGAAGCACGTAATAATTTTATCTTTTATCTTTAATTTTTAATTGTTGGAGTATGAAGAAAAATGGATGCTAAAATAGTGTTTTACTAGTATACTAGTATACTACTACATCTCCACATTTGTTCTAGAAACTCAAAAGTTCAATGCCAATATTTTCATTTTTAATTACAGCTAATGCTTTTACTCCAATGGAGACAAAGTTAAACCAAAAATTACAAAACTAGAATTTTAAGTGCCTTAAAGCTCACAATATTTATTGAACTTTCCTACTGTTAGTTCCATTTACTATTCATTTAGTTGGTGGTAAGAGGGGTTTTAGTTTTAGCTATAAATTGTAGGTTGGGGATTGTTTGTGGTGGTGGTGGTTCCTCCTAGATGATTGCATTTGATTAACACTGTACCTCATTGCAGGATTATGTGCATCTAAAATTAATATATAAATTGGCCGTATAATTTAGACTCGACAGTATTATTATATAGATTACGGTATAAACCAGGGGCTGAGTTTCTAAGAATATCATAATTACTAGTTATAGTTAAACCAATTTACGACAAAACTTTAAGGACGGCTGCACCAACGAAAGTTAAAAGTAATCAGAGTTTAACCGATGTTAAAAGTATTGTTATTAAACTCAGGTTAAATTTCAACTTTTGTTGGGGCAAATGGGCATTTGTGATTCAAAAGTTGATTATATGTAATAACGATCCCTGTGAATTCAGCCCCTATGTAATTCTTGCATTGACTTACAATTTACTATTTCAAATTTGATGTTGTTCAAATGCTTCAGTCTATTGTTTTCCATTCTTGACATTTGTTTTACACACAAAAAAATTGTAATTTATACCATGTATTATATAAGTCCAGTTTAGAAAGCCCTACTGTATTTACATATATAACTTTTGATATGAGAAATTTTATAAAGGTAATTTTATAATTACAATTTAGGTATGTTCAATACCAAATTGATTACCACTAAAAAGTTTTTGCATTACATTTAAAACTGCATTTTTTAAAAATTTTTAAACTGCTTAAATTTTGAATTTAAATTGCATTTAGAGCCGTAGCTAGAGCAGGGCGAGCGTGGCGTGTGCCCAGGGTGCAAAATGAGTGGCCATAAACATGAAAATAATTAGTAATATCGTATAATATAATGCAATCTTGAAATAGATATATCGTATTTTCTCAAATAACGCTTGGGTCGCAATTAGGGCCTGAGTCTCAATTAAGGCTCCCCCAGAGTCATTAAAAAAGTTCAAAACTCAAAAATACACCTTTTTGATTATGCACAGAAAAAAAGTGAATCTTAAGAGTGTTTTAGCATTGTTTATTGTAACAGCAATGCTAAAATTAATCTTAAACGCCTTTAAAACAAAGATTAAAAAAAATTGAAAAATTCGAGAAAAAATAAATTTGGTAAATACACTCGAGGGCGCTGTTTGAGAAAAAAATTTAATTTAAAATTTACCTCACATTCCTAAAATGTAAGTATATCGGAAAATGGGGAGCGCAAGATAGCCAAGCTACGGCTCTTGATTGCATCATTACGGCATGGAAAGTTTAGTCTCGACTTACCATAATCAATTTGGCTATTGGATGCACCTAATAAATTAACTGTTCACTGCGATAATTTAGTTGTAACCTAACTGTCATTCTTTTTGATTACTTTTTACCGTACTTTTATTATTTGTGGTTTTGTGTGTTATTGCTGTATTATTATATTATGATGGTTAATTGCCTTTTTAAAAAGGCTATTAAATTTCAAGATTGAGCTAGTGTGAATAATGTTAATTCAAATTCCTGCAGTTTTACCTCAAGAAATTGTACAAAAATCGTAATCTTCGCTGCAAGGTAAATTTTTTTTCACACACTACAAACTTTTTCTGTGTTATTAACTCAATCAAGAAACGATTGCAGAATTAAGTCATAAAAAAACGTAGACTTTATTTTTTTTAACGATAGCCAAAGAAAATCATGATTGCTTATTAAATGAAATAGACACATTATTTTTGATATTTTTAGAAACTTTTATCAATTTAAGTAACACTCGCATTTGACATGTCAAAGGCTTTTTTCTAGTTTATTACCTTTTAAGCTTACGAAAAACTAAGACGTGTGAGTATAGACATTAACAGATTAACAACTACTGGTAATATTTCATGTTTTGGACCAAATCTTAGTTGTCAATCTTAAATATATGAGCAACAGAGCTTGAAATAAAAAAAAAGTGTACACATTTCCACTTGTTTTAACTGAAATTATGTTTCTACTGTAGCATTGATTCAAATTAGAAGATGTTTGTCATCAGATTAGTTGTATTTAACTGAAGTAAATGCTTTGTTGAAACAACATGACTCGATTGATTTCTTGATTGCAAGTAGAAATTTAAAGAAAAAATAAACTCATGACCTTACCTCTAAAAGTTGTTTGTAGACGCTGACACGCTATTTTGGATCTTAATTTGCATTTCTCGTTGATTAATTTCTCATTTGTACTGTAGATATACCATAAATGACCTTTCTCGTAGCCGTTCCACACGTTATACTCGTAGATAGACGGAACCCGGGTTTTGCACGTCGTATGTAAATGTAGCCACACGATAAAACTTAACTTTCGGGAGTGGCGACGACACAGGAAGAAACTCGAGAAAAATAATGAATTGAAGTGCAAAGTTATCGAGTTAGGTAGCGCAATAATTCATCATTTTATAGACGCAATGATGAAATTTAACTATATAGAAAGAAATAATTTAAAAATAAAACATTCAAATTAGGTAATTTGCATTGCTAATAATCTAACAGAATAAAACAAGCTTTATATTTCAATTCTCAACCATCCACTGTTATCCTGGTGTCAGTTTCTTCAACGAATTAAAATAAATAGTTGCTAGGGACAACAAACATAACAAATCTTCCCAGTTAAGAAAATGTACATTACTAAATGTTAAAACCAAATTATGGCATGGATTAAAAAGAGAAGAAAATTATAAGAGTTTATTATCAAGCACATCACAAGCAAACAACCTTGAATTAGCTTTACAACCACCAAATTGGGACGGTGATTTATTTCCACATTAACTTAAGTCTAAAGGGAACGGATTCAATAAATTAGAATGCAGGTAAAAAAGAACACAAAAAAAAAAACATACAATTTCATAATCACCCTCCTTTTTCAAGGCAACCGAAACTTCCGATCTATATTTCCCATTAATTAATATGCAATTCGTAAAAGGCCTTAACCAAAAATCTGCACCCACTATCCTCACAAACGACAGCAACAACAAGTCAAGTATAAATGAAATGATCCCAAGACTAAAGAACCTCAGTAGGTCACTGACAATGGGCAGGTGAGTCCAGATCCAGACAGAATAAAAACGCACAGAAAAACGCATTATTCTGTGCACTAATCTTACAACTGTGAAATCAACCAATTATTAGTTTTATTACTGTATTTTCAATACTTCCATTCCACAGTGCATCCAGTGCCGGTCAGCTTTCTTCGCTATCGCACTTTTCTTCAGTGATCAAACCATCAGTGAAACCGTACGTGCCCGAGCCAATAAGAATGCAATTCGCCATCCACGAAGAACTTTGCAACGTAGCAGTAGCAGTGGGCAGAGGAGAGCACAACAACTTCGTCTTCAACATTTTTCTTAACGACCGAGGCATCTGGTCACTAAGCCAAGAAATCCCAACACCCGCTTTACAGAAAAGATCCATCGCCGTTAACGGCAAATACCTGTACTTGATCGGCGGAGAAATTGGGACGGCGCCGAACGAAATAAAAAGCAAAAACATCTTCTTGTACAACATCCGCACCGAAGAACTGTTCGCCGGCCCCGATCTTCGCATTGCCCGCTGCTCCACGGGGGTCGACGTGTGGAAAAACATGATCTACGTAGTTGGTGGACTTAACCGCTATAACAAACCAATGACCTATGTAGATGTGTATAATACGATTGATAATTCTTGGAGTATATTCCCACCAATGAAATTTGCAAGATATAACCCGGGAATGATAATTGTAAATGGTGTCATGTACGTGATTGGTGGTCACACTGTCCACTGTGAGTACTTTCCGATCGAGAACAACCGTTTTTGGAACGAGTTTCCCGATTTACCGGATTGTTTCGCAGATATCCCGGTGACTGCTTCGTATTACCGGGGGAATATAATAGCGTTTAGGAATTTCAGGCCAAACAGAGTTGCCGTTCTTGACAAAATTAGAGACGATTGGAATATGGTCAGGACGTCCGGCGTGGCACCGGAAGATGTGGAGGATTCGTTCACATATGGGGAGTCGTGTTTCGTGACGACAAGAACTGGAAATTTGTTTGAGTTGCATCTTCCAGACTTGGTTTGGTATCAATCCATCGCCTGTCCAAAGTCAATGAGTAAAATTTATCATGTTTTGAGGATCAATTTACCCAAGGTCAGGGGGGGTTAAGTTAGTGTGTTAAAACTATACAGAAAACAAGGCATGTCAAAATAAAAAGAGAAATAAGAAAATTGTATTCATTTTTATATGTAATAAACGCAAAATAAAATTTTAACAGAAATTGCAAATTGTTGCATTATTACAGTGTCAAACAACAATTACGAGTAACAATGCAATTGTAACTGCTTTTCCAAAATATGAAAAAATGTGTGAGTTTGAGCTTGAAAACCGGATTTGTAAACCGTGCATCAAAAAAACTTCTAACTCCGAAGAGCATGCACTTGTACATGACTCTTTGGTGGCAAAGAATAGGGAATGTGATGCAACAACGATACCGGTAACTGAAAAGGAAAAAATCGGAGATGACGAACATCACAGGCTATTCGTTATCTCCCCTGAAGCAGGCAGCAAACCGGGATTGTACAAAAATCGGTGACTGACACTGACTGAGACGTTCTTTTGCCTAAAATGCAAAGTCTAATAAAACTATTACTTCCAGAAAACCATCTAGTTATCCAGATCCAACGACAACAATTTGTCTCTCTTTTTTGACTGCTTTATGCTGCTGCTGTTGTCTGTTCACGTTGCCCAGGTTGTTTAAGATTCTCGATTAGTAAACAACCAAGAAATTCAGCAATGATTTTATTTTATTTTATTTTATTTTATTTTATGTTATTGAAATTACTAAATTTGAAATATTTATTTTGTACTACAAATGCTTAATATCTGTGTAAATGAAATGGACTAAACTTCCTTCGCTGTTTTTTTTCATGTATGTCTTGCTTGATGATGTTTCTGTATGTATTTATAACAAACCAACAACTTTGCTGTAAAGAACAGATCGACAGATCGAAAAAGTAATTACTAAGAAAAAACGAACTATAAAACCTACTGTAAGTATAGTAAACACTATCTTCATAGCAGCAATTTTATCCTGAATTAAAAAAAATAAATAAACAACACATCATTTATCTAACGCATTATCTTACCCAATATAAAATTTGCAATACAATGAGCAATATATCAAGCAACACGATTAGATTAATTATGACTGTGCAAACAGTTACATATTCAACCTTATTCTGCAAACAAATGTAATTTTAGTTTGAATTAAATATAAGAACTACTGTATATGCCCACAAGTTTGACGCCAGTCATCAAGCAAGAAACAGCTACAAGAGTGACAATTCCAGTGAGAACGTGAAAAATACCAGCAAATCTCATGCCTGAAAGATGTTTCATCTATTTTATTTGCTGTATTGTTTCGATCACTAAATGTATAAAACCTTGAACGACATTTGGAAACACAGGACCTATTATAAACTTCGGTTCTTCTGCAATTGCGTATAGCCAAATTCCAAAAATTGAGTGACAAAGCATATAATACATCTAAAATTGATTACTGTCAACTAGGAATTTATTATTTTACACAACAGAAAATAGAAACTCACAACAAGATAAAATCCACAAACAGAACTCAAAGTTTCCCAAATATCTTTCCTGGATCTTTTGTAATAACGTCTGTGTGTAAACCAAAGGATTTTCGACAACTTATCCATAATAAATTAATAAAATCTCTAATAATCTGTACTCTAGACTTTATTCTAATGCGACCTGTTATGGAGAATGACTCAAACAATACCACTAGATGTCAACCATAAACAACACAACAAAGAGACTCATCCTCTTTAACAAAATAACCATAGGCTATCCTACATAGTAAAAAAAAACATAAATAAACTTTATAAACTTTACACTTTTACATATCTACATACACCAATTTAAGTATTAAATGTAAAATCAACATTTAACTAATGAGAGTCATAATAAGGAGTCATAAAGAGTCAAAATAAGACATAAGATGCATTTATTTTTTTTACTGTGTATAGTCAATTACTAGTAAATTACAACCAATAACTCCATCCACAACTGTCACTTCCATAGGCATTCATCATTCCCCACAAACAGGAGCACCCAAGAGGCCAATAAACCCATATGTAGAAGCACATGCATAAATAGAGCTGATCAAAGCTCTGACTCTCCAGTCCACAGTAGACAGTTGATGCAATGGGACCGAGTTTAATATTTCTATGTTTGTGTCTCTCTCTTGTAGATACCAGCAATGCTCAGAAGAAGAAACCACCGAGCCGCGCGGATCGAGAACACCAAATGATGCTAACCGCCCTCATCCGACAAGGGACTCGCTTCAGAACGGACATGAATCAGGTATTGCGATACCTGGCAAACACCGCTACCAGGAGTGACATGAGATTTGGCTGCGGTCTTGGAAGTGGAGGACTTTTCGGAGGAAGCGGAGGTCTTCTTGGCGGAAGTGGAGGAGGGCTTTTCGGAGGAAATGGAGGAGGAGGGATCTTTGGAGGACTCTTTCCCGGTGGTTCCGGGAGTTCCGGAGGATGTTCCGGAGGTGGATCGATTGGAGGTGGTTCTGGTGGGTTGTTTGGGGGTTTATTTGGAGGTGGAAATGGTGGAGGTGGTGGAGGAGGTGGAGGAGGAGGAGGTGGTGGCAGTGGTAGTGTGGGTGGAGGAGGAAGTGGAAGTGGTGGTTTATTTGGTGGCGGTGGACTACTTGGTGGATTGTTAGGTGGAAGTGGACTTTTGGGCAATAGTCCTGGTCCATTGAGTGGTTTATTGGGTAGTTTAGGTCAAGCCCTTGATTCACTGTTGGCTTCTGTTCTTATGTTACTGACTCGACTTTTTACGTCGCTTAATACAGGGTTAACATTTGGTTAAGTGTCATGTATTTTGATGTTAGAAAATAAATGTTGTTTGGCATAAAATGTGTGTTATTTAATTTTTTAGTTATTAGCAAATGAGGCTACTGGAGATATTTTTCAACTATTAAAATGAGTTCACAACTGTGCTTGATCTACCTTAAACTTAATGTACGGTAACTTAAGTGTGAACCCATTTTAGCACGAATGTTTCCAGTTGTTATGAAAAAAAAATAATAATAAATAATCCCTTTTTTAAAGGCCTTTAAAACATTTCAATCACCAGTTCCTGATGATCACTACAAACCCAATGGTTGAAACACTGAACCCTGCACTTGAGAAACTCTGAGTGCAACCCCTTTTAGTGTATTTTAGTGATAAATACCAAATATTAAATACGGATAATCACCAAAACAATATCAATTCTACCAATGTCTTTATTAGTAGTATTTTAAAAAGCTGCTATCTCACCCTACCTTTCTGAGAGGACACTCTACTAAAAATCTGGCTTTAAACAATTTGTAATAAGTGAAAATAATGCAAATGACTTGATTTATTGTAGTGTAAGAGATATGGATAGTAATCATTCAATTTCAGTGTTAAAAGCATTATCGGTATTAATAGGTAGCAATCACTACTTAGTGCAGCACTACTTTAAAGTAATGCAGAGTAGCGATTTTGTAAAAGTTGTGATACTTTAGAAAATATCAATATTTTTATTACCGTATCACTACTTTGATTATTTGTAAGTCATCATTAATTGCATCATTACCATACCTAAAGAAAATTTTAAACAAGAAAATTTTCCATTTTTTTTCAATTTTATAGTTTTTTTGGGGGGGTTTATGCAGGTTAAGTACATGTTGGTAGACCTTTAACTTGCAAAAGCATTTATAACTGACTTGTGAGTCATTATCAACGCAAAACTATATTAGTGAAATAATAGCAAAATAGTAGCGATAGTGAAATTTTTTTATAAACACAAGAAATAGCAATAGCAATTCACTACTGTTTGTAAAATTTCAGTGATAGCCATAACGCACCATTATTTTTTTAGCAGCACTTTCAACACTGTTCAATTTCTATTAAAAAGTCATAAACTGCGATACTGGAGCACATTTAAAAACACAGCGAAATAAACTGTAATTTTTGGCAGGGAAAATAAAAAAAGTATTTCCCACCTGTGTTTACAAGTAGATACCACTTACTTTTATTTACCATTTTAAGCTTTTGTTTGCATAGTCTATCCAACTGGCTTTAAAATGTTACTACAGTGTTAAACCACTAAAATAAACATTACCGTATTGTAAAAAGTTGCATTTTGTCTCAAGTTATTTCATTTGACGATACCACATTTAATTCCCCTTTCGTTTTAAATCTGCCAATCCCATTTTATGGTTTAATTGTTAAAATGACATTTTTTTTTAAAGTTTATTGGAACTTTTTTGCATCTACATTTCCTTAATACAATACAGAAACTTACATTAATATTGTAATGACAACTAAAATATGATGCTACACAATAGTTGGACACCAATTTTTTTTTTGCGACCAAAAAATGTGAGATTAAGTTGGAAGATAAAGATGAATAGCTGAAAAAGGGTCATCAGCTAATATGCTGAGAAAAATTAAAAATTTATGACAAAAGGTATTTCTTCTAAGAGTACAAGATTTGTTTCAACTTTTGACCCTTTATCTATACATTGAAAAAAATGTCAAATAATAACAATAATAATAATAATAATAATAAAAAATTGGTGTAGCTATTATACAATGCCTCACAATTTACAAGTCTTGCACAATTAAAATGAAAAATATAATCCAAGGATGTTTGAAAAATTCATAATTTCCTTTATCCCCTAATCAGAAACACTTAATTTTTTTGTTTAAGCGACAACCATCTGATACAGACGAAGAAGTCGAAATGCATGAACAACAAACTGGCCGGTGGTTGACAATAAATAAAGACAAAAAGAAAAAATCTTATGGTTAATAATAATAATACAAAAATAAAAATACTTATAATAACAATAATTAGTTAAATGAATCGAAAATATCCTGCAAAATGATTGATTATAATTTTTCAAAATTCATCCTTGGTAAATTTTTTTTCCCTTATTTTTTTTTTTTTTCATTTTTGTTTTTAAAAAAAAAATTTGAGAAAATTCTCACTTCGATTAGGTAGGTAATAAAAAAAGATATTTTGTTTTATTTTTATTCATTTTTTTTATTATTTTTATTATTTATATTTCCTAATGTGGAGAATAAATAAATTTTAAGAACCAGCAATATAAATACTTGAAAATAAAAGACACTAAACAAAATAAAAGAGTAGAAAATGAAAACAAAAAGAAAATCAACTGTCATGGCATTAATTAAGGAATGATATTTATTAATTCAATTAATTAAAACTAAATTTTGAATTTTTCAAATTTTTTTTAAAGCAATAAATTATAACAACTGAAAAGAAACAAAAATTCATGATACTGTGCTATTTCTTTTAAATTAACTCCTTGATGAATGAATTGATGAATGATTTTCTTTAACCTGGTTGTTCATGATGATTGATTTTTTTTAAATAAAAAAATAACAAATGTATAATAAACTTTCATCGAAGTTCATCAAAAAAACAAAAAAAAAAACCTCAGTAAACAAATAAAATGGACAATATTGAATAACTAAAAACATATAAATAAGAAGCATGTGAAAAGAATAAATTACATGAACATAATTACTGTAATAATACCATTATAAAAACATAAAAAGTAAATAAAAAAATAGTTAAGTTACCAATGATAATTTTAAGTCATTAGTAAGCGATGAAAATTATTGTAAAGTAAAAAGAAACGTAGACTGTTAAAAATTTTTAGGTATTTTTTTTTCTTTTCTTAAACACCAATACACGTACACTAAAGCACAAATTACGAGGTACACATTACTTTTAAAATAAATTAAGCAATACTTTTGTTTTAATATCCAAATTGGAGTGTTTCCTTGTCTTTTATATCCCTATCATTTCTTCGTTTAGATAAATTATAATGAAAACACCAAGTTTTATGAAATATATACTAGAGGTAGGAAACTGTGTCTACCCTTTAGAAAATGAATTGACAAAACTTCATTCCCACTTGTTGCAGACTGGCAAGTTATAGATTTAGAAAAAAAATAATTTTTAAATGAAAAAGGAAAATAAAAATGAAAAGTAAGAGAGAGAAAAAAAAAAAGCGGCTTTTCGAGATTCCGTAAACGAAAAAAGAAATGCATAAACGGTTATTTACAGAGAAAATTTACAACTTGTTTTGAATGAAAGAAAAGAGAAACCTCGCCATCCTTATTCCAATCGGTAACTGTTACTTAAAATAATAATATTAATAATAATATAATAAAAGTAATAAATAAAGAAAAGGAAATGAAAAAATGAGGCCACGTTCTGCTTGCTTGTAGGTTTTAACGAATACTGCAATTCACAATTTGTTCATTCACGATATTTAAGTTTTTCTTTTTTTTCCAGATGCTGTTCATGTGCGACATGGCGTTCACGTGCGTCAAAGAAGAATACAGGATGCCAAGAAATACAATTCCATCATCAGATCTTTGCTGAGTAACTTAAGGTCCGTGCCATAATGATTTCAGTTTGTATTTTTTTTTTTTTTTTTTTGTATTTTTTTTGTTGTTTTTTTTTCAGGTTTTCTTATTTTTCTCGTTAACCTTTAACACATGGAGGGAACCCCAGAGCCTGAGCTATTGCATGAAATAGTCCGGGTGGTCGGCTGGCGTGTCTTTTTCGAACCGTTTTGCTTCTTCCTGCATGCTTTCCTTAATTTTCAAAATTGCTGCCGATTCGTTCTGGTCCTGTGTAGCGAAAGAAAAAAGAGAATGGTAAGTGGAGATTTTAGATTTTTATGTTAAGGATTAAGTTTCAAACATTATGATAAGCAAAATACGCGGTTGTTTTTTTTTTAAATGAATCATACAGTGAAAAAGAAATTAAATAAAAATGTCAATAATGTCACTGTTGTAAGTAGAAAAAAAATTCAGGGTGTTTTATACATGCCTCCGAAGGCAATTTAGAAATCAAGTATGTCGCCTCTAATTGACTGAAAGTTCCCATCAGTTGCAGTCAATTTGGAGGTGATATACATGTTTGTGTGCCTTTCTCACATATATTTGATGTAATTAATGTAATGTCACGAAATAGCATTCACAAAACTATTAATGCAAAATTATTGCATAAGTAAATCTATAAAAAAAAACTAGAAATTCACAAAATTTTGTTTAACAATTTTTTTTTTAATTTAATCAAATTCATATGTAATACTTAAGTTATTACTCAATATTTTAAGCAAACTTTTATAAATAGAGAAATATCCAAAAGTTTTGATATTTTTAAATGTGCAATTCCACATTTTAAAACTTGTTTTTAATTTAGAAATACCATTTTAAACCTTTCAATAACATTATAATAAAGCAAAAATCTTGTTATTTAACAGTGAGACAGGCACAGAGTTAAAATTGAACTGTGGTAACTGACATATATTACCAAATTCAACAAAATGTGTAATATTCAACTATAAACATGCAAAAAATTCACCCTGAAATATAAAAATAACAAGGACAAGAAAAAAGGATTCTTTTATCAGATGAAACCAAACATGTCTCTTTCAAAAATAACCAAAAAAAAAAAAAAAAAAAAAAAAGAAAGAAAAAAAAAAAGAAAGGAAAAAAAAAGAAAAAAAGAGTAAAGACAAAACCAAAATTTAAAAAAATAAAATAAAATAAATAATAATAAACAAATGAATAAAAAGATGACAATGTATATTTCTTCATACAAACCTTTCATCTATACTAAACAAAGTCCTCACTCATTTTATCTTTTCATTTCACTTGCATAAAAAAAAAAAAAATCAAAACAAACAAATGGAAAAGGTTCACATTTTGTCTGGACACGCATTCGTAAAAAGTGGCAAAAATAA
Organism: Geophilus truncorum; assembly: GCA_034695745.1. Classification (NCBI taxonomy): domain Eukaryota; kingdom Metazoa; phylum Arthropoda; class Chilopoda; order Geophilomorpha; family Geophilidae; genus Geophilus; species Geophilus truncorum. The sequence goes on along the minus strand of JAQFZP010001140.1, from coordinate 8,307 downwards.
CTGGTCAGAAATTTGAAGAGATTATTTACCAAGTACTTACTGAAAATTAGCCACACAATCCTTTTTTCCAATGATATTATTTTCTAGACAGCCTAAAAGGTATAGAAACTTCAGTCAACTTTGCAATTTTTATATTTACAGGCCGCAACATAGCAGAGGCATAAAAGTGTACAGACGAAAGTTTAAAAGTGTTCTCATATTCTACTTTAATGTTAACTATTATAAGTTAAGAAAAAATGTTTTTTCCCCTAACTAGTGCCGGATGTGCATCGTTTTGTAATTTTTTTTTTTCATTTTATTGCTTTTTTAATGAAAAAAAGAAATGAAGCGAAAGGTTGCATGTTGTGTTTATGTGCTAAGAGTGAATTATTAAACATTCAAAAAAAAAAAAAAATCCCTTACTGTAAATCACTGATATATTCAATGTTTGTGTGTACACATAACTAAATTAAAAACAAAAATATATATAAATGAATGAAAAATCAAACAAAATGAAGAAACTCGACCACCACAAGAACGCTTAAAAAAATCTGAATGGGACAAAGAAAACTGTTTGGGGACACAACTACTTAATTCTGTTTTGAAATAAACAGGAAACGAAGAAGCATGAAGAACATTTACACTAATTCGCGAGCGCATAAATTATGCGAGTGAATCTGCACGTAAACAAACTCATAAAATCATTTTTCAAGTTGCTACTGAGCGTTTAAAATGCTGGACATGCGGCAGTGTGTTATTTACTTGTACAAGTCACACGCATAAAAATAGAAAAGAAATAAATAAAAAGAAGAAAAAATTTGAGTAATTTTTTCTCCCCTTTAGAATGACGTTTTCCCAATTAACTTCATTTGATTCAAAGTTGGTCGTTAATTAAAAACTCCAAACTTCGAATTTCTAAATTTTAAAGTTTTTTTTAAAGTTCGACTTTAAGATGTAGTGTAAACGAGGTAATATTCGCAGTTTTCACAAAGCACGGCACCGCCCTGGTGGTTAAACCAGTAACTAGCGAAAATAACTACAAACGCAACGCCACCTATATTTTGTGAAAACAACGAATGCACAAACACAAGAAAGTACTAATATAAGTTTAACTTTATCCTTGTTCTTGTGGCAGTGAAACAGTAAACCAAATTAAACTCTCGTAAATAAAAAAATATCAACAAAATAAATAAACATTTAAAAAAAACAAAAGAGAAAAAAAATTCACCGTAAAAATATACAATACAACCAGACAAATACTCAATTGCGATGAGGCACTACCTGACCATACATTTTCAACTCATAATCCCCACCTTACCATTAAAACTTACATTAACACTGTCCTGGCCATAACCAAGACCGTAATCGCCCATTCCTGGGCCATCTTCTCGAGGTGTACCAGGACCACCATTTGCTGGAGAATTTTTCATTCCATCTAGACCATCACCTGGAAATGTGAAAAGCAGCAATTTAAACATAAAGTATTACGGCCTATCACCGCTTCTAACAGACCATTCATCACTGGAGGCATGCTAGGCCCCATTGGCCCCATTGAGCCATCTGGACCCGCTCCCATTGGGAAGTCCTGAAATGAGCAAAAATTAAATATAACATACCGTACCAACTAAATAATTAATCGTTTTAATATAATTGAGGAATCTTTAAAGAGTTTGCGAAAATGCACAAAATTTATAGTCTTTATACAGCAATAGTTACTGTATTTTCCAAAACGCACGGGTTGCAAATAGGGCGTGGGTCTCAATTAACGCAACCCCAAATTCATTAAAAACATTCGAAACATACGTTTTTGACTATGCACAGTTACATAAAGCAGTTCTTAAGAGAGTTTTAGCAATAATAATGCTACAATCAGCATTCAACATCTTTAAACAAGAGATTAAAATATGAAAAATTAAATTTTGCAAATAAACTGTGAGTGCGCTATTTAAAAAAAAAATACGGTATTATAGTTTATATTTTTATCAGTATAAATTTGTAGAAAACCAATTGTGCTTGCGAACTCGAGTTTACAATTACACTCTCGTATCACTATACAAAATGATTGGTTTAAAAGGAATGCGTAGATTTTTGCTTCAAATTTAACAGTATTTATGCAGTGTTTCTACCTCGTATATTAAATTAAATAGTTCGCAACTGAAAACGTGCATTGTGCAAAGTGCAACTTATTTACTCAAACTCCCATCTAAGTGAGAATTTGGCCCTGTTTATCAAACAATATCAACGAAGCCCAAGATTGGTCAAATTCATAAAATATACAGTATAAATATAACTAATCCAACTGGGATTGGCGACATCAGTTATAATTATACCTTGATTTAAACGCCTAACAGCATAACTTTATACTTACCGTACTGTATTTCTCGAATTAAAGACTCGGGTCGAAATAAACGCGCAGGTTTTTGGGAATGATGAAATAAACAAACGCACCCCTTAAATAGAGATGCATCCCTAACTTCTTTATAACGTTACGACGTGAAATAGCAAGAAAAAATGCTAAATTTAACACAAACTATTAGGGAAAAAAAAACAACAAAATTTAAACAATTTATTACATTATAATAAGAAAATCAATTAAAAACAAAATTGGTTTTGATTAATTTTAACACAGTTTGGATGTAAAAATACATAATTTAGCCTTAAATTTCTTTTGATTAAGTGACAAGTAATTTACGAAAATAATGCATGCAATTTCTTTTTCAAAAAGATATAAAATTTCAAAAAAGTAATGAAAGACTTTGACTTTTTTTTGCGTGAATTCAATACCTCGATATTACGATTTATCTAAAACTTTAGTTGTCAAAACAGTAGTCGCATTCAAAAACGTGTATTGCATGACGTCACTTCTGTTTTATTGGTGTATTCAACCAATTAGGACGCTCATTTCTTAAAACAACACACTGTTTAACACAACATTCATCTTTTTGAATGCAGCTAGTGGAAGTCAGATGTTGGACAGGGGCATAATTTCAGTGACTGTCGTAGGAACCGTTTTTCATAGATACGCCTTAGCTGAAAATTGGCTAGTTGCATTCAGAAAGTCGTGTTTTAGGTGTTTGTGTTAATTTAAGTTTATTTATGATTCCATTTCAGGTTGTGTTTGTGTTTAAAGTTCAAACATAACCAGAACACAAACACAAACAACCGAAAATGGTGCCATAAAACTTAAAACACAAATTTCTAAATGCAGCTAGCATAGCATCAGTGCATTTTCGAAACTACACAATTCTTATAATAAACACTTCAGACGAAAAATAAAAACTGTCTGTGATTGACACCAAATTATAAGATTTGTAATTATTTTATAAAATAGCATTGTAACTCAAGCATCAATTATAATTATAACATGGTATAAGAAGATAAAGAGCATGACGTCTTAATTATAAGGGTTTTGTGTCGTTCCGAAAACTAGCTATTAAGTGTGAAAATAAAATTGCTATACTATATTCCTCAATTATGTGTATATTGTTAAAATTATTTATATGATCAAACCCCGGGTAATGCTCCACCAGGGACGGGTTTCATCATTGTGTACATGCTATCACCGCCTGAGCTCGAAGAATCTGCAATAAAAGATAAAAGAAAAAAAAGAAAAGTGTAAATATATTTTCCAAATGTAAGATCACATCATTGTAAATAAAATGTGACAAATAAGTTCTCACTTTGAGCGAAGAGTGAAAGTAGTAGTTTACTTTTTGTTAATAATGATGGAAACAAATGATTTTGGCTTAATGAGCAAGTGAGAAGTTACTTTTGAAAAGTATTCCAAAAGCATGTTAACTAAAAAACTAGCACATCAATCAATCAATCAATGAATTAATAAACAAAGCTTAAAAATCCAAGACCCAAGATCTGCTGGAAAAGTCAACAGTTTGAAATTTTAAATGTTTTGTAAAAAAATATATAAATAAAATGAAAAATTATTGCTCACATCATAATAAAAACTATTTAAAATAAAAATTAAATAAAAACTTAAAATTATAATAATAATTTAAAAAAAATCATCAGCTCTCGACCAACCCTTTCTGTAAGTAAAAAAAAGTAGTTAGTCCCTTTAAAGAATAATGTTTTAAAAGTATCGAAAGTCAGAAAAAACTTAAAAAAAAAAAAGCCTGAAAAGCCATAATTTTAAATTTCAACAGCAGAAAATTTAGCATTTCTAAAATAAAATTTAAGTTTTTTCCAACTTTCTAACAATCATCATTAAATAAAACCATAATGAAAATTATGAATGTTAATATATTTCATGACCAACAATGCGACATGCACGAATGAAAAGATGATGAAAACATGCAATAAAAGACAGTTAGAAGGTTCCTTCCTTTAGAATTAAAAATTATGACAACATCATGATCAAAAAACCTTGTTAAACTCAACAATGATAAACATAGAAACGACCATTATTTAACAAAATAAATTATAAATTTGGTAAATCCGTCACCCGATCGCCATGCACCAAGTCGAAGAGAGCCAGAGATTGCTGTTTTAAACTCAAGATGTCAAAACATTAGTAACGAATGATGTATTGTTTAAATAAAATAAAAATAAAAAAAACAATTTAAAAACTGTGACGAATTAGTCGAAAACTGTAGACAAAAATAGGGAAGGGGGAGAGGTGGTAAGTAGTAATTGGTCACCTCGTCGTGCCGAATTCATTCGATGGTTGGCTGGAGAATAAGGGCCTGTGGATCCTACAACAGGACATCGTAGTTGTAAATGAAAATAAATGCAGTGCAACAGACAAAACACGCAATCGGTTTTTCATGTTTTGGTCTCGTCGATTGCTCTTTCTGCTTTTTCTGTTTCGGGTGAATGTGCTAACACTTTTTTATCTATTAATTTCTCTCCGAATTGTCACGGTAACTTCAATTTCGATCTTAAAAATAAATAATCGACTTCCCTCAGATGCATCGCAGAAAAGCCTACTCATTATCACTTTATAATCTCATAACGTGCTATGGTTACATCGGGATGAAACATTCGTTGCCACGAACACAGACTGGAAAATTCACGAGTTATATTCAAATCTCTGTGACGGTTTCCTGGAATTCTAAACTTCGTAACACAACAATTTTTGTTGTTGTTGTTATTAAATTTGAATTAACTTTGCTAAAAATATCGAATTTCGCGCTATTTTTATTTTCCCAGTAATTTGTAATGCAAAACACATTTTTTTTGTTACTAATAATAAAAATTAAAAAAAAAAAATAAAAAAATTCCCTCTTAATTAATTAAAGTGCAAATGATAGCAGTAGCAATAGATGAGACCAAAACAACCAATCACTCTAAACAACACCATTAAATAAATGAAACAACGGCAAATGACATTAAATCGAATTCAAAAAATTAACGCAAGTTCTCATACTGAAATTTAATTACGTTCAATTAGACTTAATGTATCTTAACAGTTCATGCAATCAATTTACCTTGTGGGCTCGGCATGATGGGTGTACCTGGACCGGGAGGCCCGCCCGTCGAAGCAGGTGGGCCCTAAATTAAGATGAAGAGGGAGAGAAAGAGAAAAAAAAAAAAAAAGAAAAGAAAAATCAAATAAAAAGAAAATTAATGAATTTAGATAGAAGCATAAGGAAATGAGAATTATTAAATTTCCTTACGTGCGCGACGCTTGGGAGGGCAAAAAAGTATTTGAAAATGGATTAGAATAAAAGTACTTACCGCGTAATTTCCAGGCGATGAGGATGAATAATTTATCTGTAACGGAGAAGACATCTACGAGATTAAAATAAAACCCATAAGAGAATGAAAATTTGTTGAAGGCAAACAGTAAATGTGTGGTTATTGTGTTTTTACTTTTAAAATGCAACATGTAACAATAAATATCTTAACTATAGTTATTGAAGAACACAATTCAACATTAATACGAGCTTCAAAATATTTTAAGAAATAAGGCAAAATTACATTCTGTCAACTGACTGTAATTACCTTGAACAAAATTTACAAATTGCCTAATTGGAGCTATTTATGTGATTTTTTTTTTGGTTGTTGTCACCTTTTCGTTATTTTGTTCATTAATTTTATTAAATTTTTTAACTTTTCGACTGGTTTTGGAATAATGTTTATGACCAGTTCAAAATTTATCATGCCATTAATAAAACGTTTGCACCACTTTTTGTTAAAACTGCTCATTAGGTTAAGAAAAATCACAAGACATATTTTCTTAGATAATGACCACTACTTAATGAAACTTCACACTTTGGTCCTTTTTGTTAGTGCAACTGACCTTAAGAAAATCATGTTTACCTTTGATTTTAAAATTACAAATGCTTTGATCTCAAAATCAGAGCATTCCAAGTCGATTTTTATTTTCTCACAATAATCACACATTCTAATTTGCACTATAAAAACTCATTAAATAAAATACTCACCGAAGATGTGTTTGGTTGTTGCCATGGTCTTCCTGCAGGTCCCCTGGAATAAATTCGCAACATTACACCCATCATCTTAAACACCCTTTCTCAATTAACCCCCATTTTCTACCATTATTTACTCATTAGAAAATTTAATCTAATTAAATTAACAACCAATTAAGCACAGTTAGAACAAAAACCATCAACGGAACTTAATCACTCGAAAACGAAATTAGTCAAAGCGCCATTAGAAACGTCTGTTCAAAAATCCCTAACGACGATTTGTCAAATTAAAACTGAAAAAAAAAAAATTCAAAAATTCAAAAAAATCTCCCAATTTCACTTACATAGACATTGGGGGCATGGGACCTGGTCCCATTGAACTGTTTGGTGGTGGACCTCTGATGCCCCCATAACTCCCTGGGTTCATGGGCCCCATTCCTGGCCCTCTTGGAGGATTCATGCGTGGATTAATTGGTGCCATTCCAGGTGGACCTGATGATAAAAATGACATGTTTAATGTGCGTATTTGACATGTGGCTGTGGAGCTCAGTGTAAACAATTAAAAAATATAATAAGAAAATTAAAGTGACCTCTTCATTATAATTTGAGGATAAGTCTAGCAACAAATCCCCATTTCCTTCTTTTGGGAAATTAAGCGATGTGAAAATGCGAAAAAATCACGCAATGTAATTATGAGCTTGTTGAAGGTTCGAAGAAAACATGCTATTATTTAACACGAGAAGTTTTTAATGACAATAATTAATCTCGAGATTTATATGCCGAAAACAGGAATAGAGCCATTAATTGCCTTATTTATGATGGTTTAAATATAATAAAAATAAAAAATATTAAATTTAATTTCTTCGCATTGCAGAACTGCGATGATGAAAATGGAATGCAAAATAAGGCATTACTCAAGTGGTAACAAGTTATGTCAGTCACGAAACTGACAACTGTTTCTTGTGAACTTTTTTACATCGTTCGTTCACGAACAGATCACTGTATGTAAATTAAAATTCAAACGTCTAAAATTGGCTTCAAGTCAAATGCCAGACTAAATATTAGATGTATAAAGTCAAAGCTGTCTAAAATAAGTAATTTTTTACGGTTTAACGTAGAATTAGATTCCTAACACATGCAACTTGTTTGTGCAATGCATTATTTTTAGGTTGCTCAAATGACTTGAAAATAGGCTCACGTTTAGACACTTTAAAACCATTAATTTTAACTGTTTAGATTTACAGTGCAATTACCAAGAATGTATAAGGCTACCTATTCAAATTTTTCAATAAAATGTACAAAATTGAAACGTAGATTTCACCACTTTGTTCATTTATTTCTAATTATTAGAGATATTGTAGAGAACTTAATTGAATTTGAGTTAAATTTATTAAATTCATTGAGAATATTAAATGAAATGGCTAAAAGCCAAATGTAGCAGTCATTACCAATGAATTCATTAAAAGTAATCAATTTAAAATTCGAAAACCATGGTGTCATTTCGAATAAGTTATAAAAGCTGAATTTCAATTTCAATCAACTTCTACAGTAAACCAACTGTGTATTTAAACTTGTCAACAGCTAAAAATCAGGCTCAATCAATGCCACAATTCGCTTCAAAACTCCCATCCACCGCGTACTGCATAAACCGCTCCGACTTGAAACTCATCCAACCAGCCAATCACGTGACAGCCGGGGATTCTGGGTGCAAACCAGCCCGTAACATTTCAGAAAGCAACCACTAGTGGCCTCTCGGGCACACCAGTGAGCAGAGTTGAGTGAGAGCTCTCACTCGTGGAATACTCACAACAACACATCAAGCATTTCTGTTTGTGCTCTTTTTCTGTTTACTCTTCAGGATATTTACCTTTTCATGCACACATGGATTCGTTCAAGCCACAGTAAGTCAACAACTTAATTTTTTGGGGGGGGGGGGGGG